>CAUYON010111841.1:0-20415 GCA_963573935.1 Arctocebus calabarensis | reverse complement strand
TAAAAGAAAACTTATTTTTTTCTGTTGAGCTATTCATAGCTTGTAAGACATTGGTAAAGTGTATTTTGTAAGTAATTTGAAACATTTATTTGTTTCTCTATTTGATTCCTCTAGAATTTTTTTTTTTTTTTTTTTGAGACAGAGCCTTAAGCTGTTACCCTGGGTAGAGTGCCTTGGCATCACAACTCACAGCAACCTCCAACTCCTGGGCTCAAGTGATTCTCCTGCCTCTGTCTCCCAAGTACCTGAGACTACAGGTGCCTGCCACAATGCCCGGCTATTTTTTGGTTGCACCCATCCTTGTTGTTCAATGGGTCTGGGCTGGATTCGAACCCACCAGCTCAGGTGTATGTGGCTGGCACCTTAGCCGCTTGAGCCTCAGGTGCTGAGTCCCACAGAATTTTCTTAATCATCTATGGGTACAGTTTTTCATAGGTTCCAGAGGCTTTTATCGTCTCTTTTGCATAGAAGGTGTCTCTGGACTTTGATTTTCTTTTCGTAAGGGAGGTGTGCCAGTAGAAGACTGCCCTGCTCTCAGAACTCCTGCCAGAGCTTTGGGGCAGGCTTGGAGAGTCACAGGGATGGCTAAACCCTAAAGCTGGTGGCAAGGAAGCAATCCTAACATTATTGGGCGAAATCCTCTTCGGTAGAGAAAAAAGAAGATGAAACTACATCTTTTCAACCAGTAATGCCTGAGAAAGCTCCACTATCCTGAAGAATCTATTCTTCCAGCAGGGCATGGCGGCTCGTGCCTGGAATCCTAAACTCTGGGAGGCCAAGGCGGGTGGATTGCTTGAGCTTGGGAGTTGGCGATCAGCCTGAGCAAGAGTGAGACTCCATCTCTTCTAAAAAAAACAAAAATAGAAAAAGGAGCTATAGTCCCAGCTATTCAGGAGGCTGAGGCAAGAGAATCACTTGAGCCCAGGAGTTTGAGTTTGCTGTGAGCTGTGATGATGCCATGGCACTCAACCCAAGGCCAATGGAATGAGACTGTGTCCAAAAAAAACCAAAACTGTCTTTCCTGCTTGAAAATGTGAGAATAATGACCGAGATGTGAAAACCAAGGACATTCTCTGATGTAGCTGTGAATTGCAGTGAGTAAGCAGTATGGGTGGAGGGGAGATGTGCAGAAAGCCGCCCAGCCTGTTCACAGGGAGCAACGCTTCTCCCTAGCATACAAAAGTTTAAGCCAGGTGTGCTTTCTGCAGTTGGAACAGGGAGAAGAGCAGTGAGCTGGAGAGGGAGAAATCCCACAAGGCATAAAACTATGTCAAGCATGCGTGATTCAGGGCTGCCGAAGAGCCATGCTGAGGAGCAAGGCCACAGAACACAGTTGCAAATTCGGTCAGCTGAGCTGAAGTGCCTTCCTCGGGGGCCGTCAGCAAGAGGGCATGGCCTGGCCAGAGCTGAGACTGCCAAATAGCTCTCCAGATGGCTCTAAGGCACAGCACAGAAGTTGCAATCAGACAGGGAAGTGCCCTGGGAGTGCCGACATATATACTTCAAAGAGATAAATCAGTAAGAACACCAGGTGAAGGGCGGCGCCTGTGGCTCAAAGGAGTAGGGAGCTGGCCCCATATGTCTGAGGTGGTGGGTTCAAACCTGGCCCCCGGCCAAAAAAAAAAAAAAAAAAAAAAACACCAAGTGAAGCCAGTCATGGTGGCTCACACCTGTAATAACAGCACTGTGGGAGGCCGAGGTGGGTGAATTGCCTGAGCTCTAGAGTTCGAGACCGGCCTGAGCCTGAGCAAGACCTCGTCTCTAAAACTAGCCAGGAATTGTGGCAGGTGCCTGTAGTCCCAGCTACTTGGGAGGCTGAGGCAAGAGAATCGCTTAAGCCTAAGAATCTGAGGTTGCAGTGAGCTGTGATGCCACAGTAATCTACTGAGGGTGACAAGGTGAGACGCTGTCTCAAAAAACCAGGGTTTCAGACACAGACAGAAATTACAAGGCAGTACTTTTCTGGGGAGACACTTTGGGTACAGGCAGTGCCAGCCTCAGAGATGTACAGTCTGTGCAGTTGCACAGACCTGCATCACTTTCATTTCGTACTCAGCTCTGCAAAGCACTCGATTTGTCCTGAGCGTAGGTTATCATTTGTCTCTAAGGCAGGCATTTCTCTGCCAAATACAGATCCATGTTGACACAGCTTAGGGTCCTTGAGTGGATTAAAGAAGGTAATATAAATATTTTAGTGGCCATATTCACAAATGAGGCCAGCTACCACGGATGGGTAGATAGGTTTAGTGTTTTCAGGTTTTGCCATTCTTAGGCCTTCATAGAATTCTTAGAATGGATGCCCTTCATTTCACAATTAAAATTAAAAAATAAGGCCAGACACTGTGGTTCACGCCTGTAATCCTAGCACTCTGGGTGGCCAAGGGGGATGGATTGCCTGAGTCCAGGAGTTCAAGACTTGCCTGAGCAAGAGCAAGAAATAAAAAAATAGCCAGTGTTGTGGCGGGCACCAGTAGTTCCAGCTACAGGTAAGGACTGTACCTGTAGTCCCTAGGGAGGCTAAGGCAAGAGAATCATTTTGAGCCCAAGAGTTCAAGGGTATTGTGAGCTATGACAACATGGCACTCTACTGAGGATGACAAGTAAGATTCCGTCTCAAAAAAAAAAAAAATTAATTAAATACAAATTAAATTAAATTAAAAAATAGTTTTAAAATATAGCTACTTTTGAGTATTATTTAATCTTAAAAAGGAAGGAAGGCCTGTCACATGCTACAACCCAAATGAGCCTTGCGGACATTGTGCTCTGTGACATAAGCCAGCCACAAAAAGACAAATACGTTTGATTCCACTTACACGAGGTATCTGGACTGATCAAATGTACAGAAACAGAAAGTCGAACAGAGATGCAAAAGTGCTAAAGAGTTGCACAACTATGTGAATACTTAACAATACCCAACGGCATGCTTAAAAATGGTTAAGATGGTGGCTCAGTGCCTGTGGCACAGTGGTTATGGCGCCAGCCACATGCACTGAGGTTGGCAGATTTGAATCCGGCCTAGGCCAGCTAAATAATGACAACTGCAACAACAACAAAAAATAACTGGGCGTTGTGGCTGGTGCCTATGGTCCCAGCTAATTGGGAGGCTGAGGCAAGAGAATCACTTAAGCTCAAGAGTTTGAAGTTGCTGTGAGCTATGACGCTACAGCACTCTACTGAGGGGAACAGCTTGAGACTCTGACTCAAAAAAAAAAAAAGTTAGGATGGCAAATCATGTTATGTGCATTTTATCACAATTTAACAAAAAAAGGGAAGGTAGAGATTGCTGAACAGTGCACACAGGTGCTTGTGCTAAACACACCAGGTATTTTCCTCCATGGCAGAAGAGACAGGAAGTATGAGATTCCTAGATGATTAATGAGAGGCATGGGATCGAGAGAGATGTCAAAGGATTAGTGCACTGTCTCATGTTTTTGCTTCCAAAGAACTATACTGAGTGAACTATTTTATGTTATTTCAACTTTCCCTAAGTGTGTTTTTCCATGCTCCTGATAAGGTTTTATCCTAGTCTCAGATGCAGTTTTTTTTTTTTTTTTGAGACAGAGCCTCAAGTTGTTACCCTGGGCTCAAGCGAGTCTCTTGCCTCTGCCTCCCAAGTAGCTGGGACTACAGGCACCTGCCACAACCCCCGGCCATGTTTTGGTTGCAGCCATCATTGTTGTTTGGCGGCCCCGGACTCGATTCGAACCCGCCAGCTCAGGTGTACGTGGCTGGTGCCTTAGCCTGTTGAGCCACAGTTGCCAAGCCTCAGATGTAGTTTTTGAGAGCTTACAATCTATGAGGCCAGGCCCAGAGCCTCTTTTGCTGCCCTCATGGGAGATAAGGTTCCTGTGAGGAGGAGCACTGCACACAGCTAACTTGTGATGGCTGTCCGGGAGACACCAGAGAGGCACAGAGAGACTGTAACAGGTCTGTGACTTACGCTGGAGGTCAGGAAGGCTGCTGTGATCAGGGTAGTTTAAAGATGGCTGTATGGCTCAGCACCTGTGGCTCAAGCAGCTAAGGCGTCAGCCACATTCTCCTGAGCTGGTGGGTTCGAATCCAGCCTGGGCCTGCCAAACAATAATGATGGCTGCAACAACAACAACAAAAAAATAGCCAGGCGTTGTGGCGGGCGCCTGTAGTCCCAGCTAGTTGGGAGGTGGAGACAGGAAAATCACTTGAGCCCAGGAGTTAGAGGTTGCTGTGAGCTGTGATGCCACAGCACTCTACCCAGGGCAACAGCTTGAGGTTCTGTTTCAAAATAAAATAAATAAAGATGGCTGTAAATTCCTTGCCCCTCCTCCCACGTAGAGCCATCACAAGTTAGCCGTGTGCAGTGCTGTCTTCCTCACAGGAACCTTATCTCCCATGAGGGCAGCAAAAGAGGCTCTGGGCCTGGCCTCATGGAGTGTAAGCTCTCAATCTCTATCTGCCCTCCCTTCAAATCTAGGCTGCTCCTGTGACTTTTTTTGGCCAACTGAATATAGCATAAAATGGGGCTGTGTCATTTCCGGGGCGGAGCAGTAAGAGATCTCTCATTTCTTCACTGCTAGTATTTTCCCTTGGACATGGGTTGCCATGTAAAGACTATCCTAAGATCCCCGTGCTATGAGGAAGCACAGGTCAGACACGTGCAGAGAGGAAGGCCACATCAGGACACAGGCCGGTACCAGACCTGGGAATGCAGACTTCTTGGCTTTCTCAGCACAGCCCTGCCCTGCCCTGCCTTGCCCAGCCACGCCAATGACCTCAGTTCACCTTATAAGGGGCTGAAGTGCCTACACCTGTCTCCTAGATTCTCAAGCAAAAATGTTGAGAATGTTGTTTTAGCTACTACATTTTGTGTCGTGTGTAACACAACTATAGCTGACCAAAATCGCAAAGAAGTGATCTTAGGCTGACAGGGGAGTGGCGTTGGACCTTTGGCATGTGGACAAGATTCCTAACATTGCAACACAGCGGTGGTTATCAAATGGTGCTTTCTAGAAGCATTTTTGGACCTCTAAGGAAGAGCAGGGGAAAGAAGAAGTGGCCTGACAACTCACAGTAGAGTTGAGAGGCAATAGATCTATTTGAGAGTCCTGGCTGCAGTGGCAGTGGGATGAATTTATAACATCTGAAAGCAAAAAGGATTTGAAAGTGGCTCATAAGGGAATTAATAGAATCCAATGCATTCTCTTGTTTGGGTTTTTTCTTTCTTCTTTTTTTTTTTTTTGAGACAGAGTCTCACTATATTGCCCTTGGTAGAGTGCTGTGGCGTCACAGCTCACAGCAACCTCCAACTCTTGGGCTTAAGCGATTCTCTTGCCTCAGCCTCTCGAGTAGGTGGGACCACAGGGCTGGGACCATTGTAGCCTGCCACAATGCCCGGCTAACACCCAGTTATTTTTTGTTGCAGTTGTCAGTGTTGTTTAGCTGGCCCAGGCCAAGCTTGAACCTGCCAGCCTCGGTGCATGTAGCTGGCACCATAACCACTGTACTATGGGTGCAGAGCCTGTTTGGGTTTTTTCTTTTTCTTCTTCTTGAGACAGAGTCACACTCTGTCACCTGGGCTAGAGGGCCTTGGTGTCAAGCCTAGGTCACAGCAACCTCAAACTCCTGGCTTCAAGTGATCCTCCTGCCTCAGCCTCCCAAGCAGCTGGGACTATAGGTGCCTACCATGACACCTGGCTTACTTTTTTTCTATATTTAGTAGGGACCATGTCTCACTCTTGCTCAGGCTGGTCTCGAACTCTGAGATCAAGGGATCTTCCCACTTACTTCAGCCTCCCAGAATGCAAGGATTAGAGGCATGAGTCATGCACCTGGACTATTCTCCTGTTCTGTGTTACCACTGTATCTATAAATATGTAAACTTTTTTTTTTTTTTTGAGACAGTCTCATTTTGTCCCTCTTGGTAGAGTGCTGTGTCATCACAGCTCACAACAACCTCAAACTCTTGGGCTTGAGTCATTCTCTTGACCCAGCCTTCCAAATAGCTGGGACTATAGGCACCCACCATAATGCTCGGCTATTTTTAGAGACAGGGTCTTGCTCTTAGTCAGGCTGGTCTTGAACCAGTGACCTCAGGTAATTCACCTGCCTCGACCTCCCAGAGTGCTAGGATTACAGGCGTGAGCCACTGCACCCGGCCTAAACATATGAACTTTTCATCTCTTGGGTACCTCTCTGGTCTCTGGCACCCACTTCTTTAATTCTAGTTTCCTGGGGTTGCTGTATACCTGCTCCCAAAAGCCCAGCTGCATGGATGAGGTGCCAGGCACCTATAATCTCAGTTACTCAGGAGGGTGAGGTGAGAGGATCACTTGAACACAGGAATTCAAGGTTGCAGTGAGCTGTGATCCTGCCATTGCACTCCAGCCTGGGTAACAGAGTGAGACTTTGTCTCTAAAAAAAAAAAAAAAAAAGCCTAGCTGCAGCAGGACACTATATTATGCCAAAAGGGAAGAATTTTCTGGAAGACCTGAAGGTCTGCTTCTACCAGCCACAACACCAGGCCCTGCTGCCCTCCAGAAGGTCTCCCTTGCAAGTAAGGCCTTCTCCTCCATCTTCCTCAGGAAAGAGGCTTAGAGTGAGAAGAGAGAGCAGACAGCGCCGTGTTAATAATGGTCACTTCTTTTTTTTTGTAGAGACAGAGTCTCACTTTATCTCCTTCAGTAGAGTGCTGTGACGTCACAGCTCACAGCAACCTCCAACTCCCAGGCTTAGGCGATTCTCTTGCCTCAGCCTCCCGAGTAGCTGGGACTACAGGCACCAGCCACAACGCCCAGCTGTTTCCGTTTTGCAGTTCGCCGAGGCCGGGAACCGCCACCTTCGGTATATGGGGTTGGCGCCCATAACAGTCACTTCTATGTATTACACACATCCTGTGTCCTAGTATTCCATCTTTGACATCACAATGACATGAGGAAGGAAGGGTTAGCCTTAGGTCATAGAATTGAGACCTGAGGCTTAGAAAATTTCAGAATATTGCCCAAATTTACACTGCAAGTGAGTGACAGGGCCAGGAGTGAGAGCCTTAAAGAAGAGATCTCCTGGGTAGTGCCTGTGGCTCAGTGGGTAGGGCACCGGCCCCATATACCGAGGGTGGCAGGTTTGAACCCAGCCCCGGCCAAATCGCAACAAAAAAATAGCCAGGCGTTGTGGCAGGTGCCCATAGTCCCAGCTATTCAGGAGGCAGAGGCAAGAGAATCGCCTAAGCCCAGGAATTGGAGGTTGCTGTGAGCTGTGACACCACAGCACTCTACCAAGGGCAATAAAGTGAGACTCTGTCTCTACAAAAAAAAAAAAGAAGGGATCTTTGTATGTGCTCAAACCACTCCATGAGAAAGGCCACCTCTCATACATAATAATTGGCAGGCATACATAATAATTCAGATAAGGTATTTCTTTTAAAATGGGGGTAGAGGGGACAATGCATTAGTCCTTGAAATTCTGCTATCCTGGCACATATAGCCTTTTCTGAAATGATAAATCTAATTGCTAATGGAAATCGACCATTATAGACAGCACGTGCTTTGTATGTGGTGCCAAACGTGGACGCCTTCATTACGAGGCAGGAGATGTAAGGTCCACTTCCAATATGAGCAGGAACTCTGCTATGAATGGCTTTAATCATTCAAAGTTTTCAGACCCCAGTTTCTGTCTACTTTATTAGATTGAGAACAGTTTGAGAGCAGGGATTGTTCTGGTCGTCTCGGTATCTAGGACAGGGCCCCAAAATGTTTGAAGGCAGAAAGACGAGGGAAGGAGAAAAGAAAAGGAAGATGGGATTTATTACTCCATACCTGTCACGGGGTTAGCAATAGGAATCAAAAGAATTTGCAGGATTTGTTGAGAAGGTTTGTTTTTTAGGCGGAAATGAAATCTGTAGCAAGGGCCTCTTTTTTTTTTTTTTTTTTTGAGATAGAGCCTCAAGCTGTCGCCCTGGGTAGAGTGCTGTGGCGTCACAGCTCACAGCAACCTCCAATTCCTGGGCTCAAGCGAGTCTCCTGCCTCTGCCTCCCAAGTAGCTGGGACTACAGACGCCCGCCACAACGCCCGGTCATTTTTTAGTTGCAGCCGTCATTGTTGTTTGGCGGCCCGGGCTGGATTCGAACCCACCAGCTCAGGTGTACGTGGCTGGTGCACGTGGCTGGTGCCTTAGCTTGAGCCACAGGGGCCTCTTTTGCATCAAGAGTACAGAAAAGGAAATTGACAAGCACATACGATCTCCCAATCAATGGCCTTGGCAACTTTCCCTTTCCCCTTATTCTTTCCAGAGCAACTGAAACTACAAAGTGACAGAGAGGTTAGCAAGAGGAAGGCTGACAACAACACTCTCTTCTGACTGCTTCCTTTTCGGTTCTTCGTGGACGGCAAAGAATGTAGACGTTGGAGCTGCCCCTGACACAATGCGGGATCGCAAGTTAGTTTTGTGCAGCCTAATTCACCTGGCAGACGTTCTTTGGTGTCCTCAATTCTTTTCATCTTGGCAGAGCTGATCCCGTTTTAGGATCGTGCCAGGTTTTAAAGTGGGAACAGCAGCTGCCGAGGACAAAGGAGTCAAGCTGATAAGCTCTCCAATTCTGCTTCTTGCAGACTGCTTCAGTTTTGAAGGTGAAGGTATTATTTTTAGATTTCCTACTTGCTTTCACCCTGGACCCTGAAGGATTAACGCCTAGCATATCCCTTAAATTTAACCCATGTTCCCCCTCTGGTTGCTCCTGGGGAATTGAGTGCTATGAAAGAATTCCAGATAAGAGACTAGGATTTTTAAAAAATCATTCTCCATCTGCTTCCTCCTCCCCTATCCATCTCTTCCTCTCACCACCCCCATCCCCATTGAAATTGTCACCATCTGGCTCGGTGCTTGTGGCTCAACGGGCTAAGGCACCAGCCACGTACCCTGAGCTGGCGGGTTCAAATCCAGCCTGGGCCCACCAAACAACAATGAGGGCTGCGACTAAAAAATGGCCGGGCGTTGTGGTGAGCGCCTGTAGTCCCAGCTACGTGGGAGGCGGAGGCAGGAGACTCGCTTGAGCTCGGGAATTGGAGGTTGCTGTGAGCTGTGATGCCACAGTACTCTATCCAGGGTGACAGCTTGAGGCTCTGTCTCAAAAATAAATAAATAAATAAATAAAATTGTCCCCATCAAACTCCTGCCTTCTTTGGGAGCCAGTAGCATTTGGAAAGAAATGCTAAATAATGTTTAAAGTCCACTTTAACTCTTCTGGTGTCTGTAAAGAGTGACATCACGAGATGTCCAAACAGATAATAGCATTACTCACCTTCTGTCATTAAAGTGGCGGTAAAAGGGTGAAGGAAGACAAAGCTCAGCATTTGGGGAGTTTATTTAAAACTTTTGTGGTCTTTCATGGAGTAGTGGATGAAGTCACTGCAGACTTATAAATCAACAAAATACTTTTTAAAATGTAACTTCATTCCCTGGTTATTGCTAAATTACCTTGGACTGATCTTTAAATAAAACACAAAGAGGAAATTACAATTTTCCTTCATGGAGTTCAATACCTGGAGTTCAGATAAATCAAGAGAAAAATACAAATGGTTATATTTGGGGAATATTTCTGTCTCAAACCCTAGACCTTGGGAATAATGAAGTTCCTAATGTAGACTTATCTGATTAAATTATTATTTTTGTTTTAAAAAGATGTGACTATGGCGACCAGTAAAGGAGCCAAAACAGAGGTTTGAGATTAAATGTAGAACCTTAAATTTGACCTTGCAAAGAAAAACGGATGCAATTGTACACTATCCTGGTGATAGGTACATGAAAAGCCCTGACTTCAGCATTATACAATTCATCCATGTAACAGAAAAATGCTTGTGCTCCCTAAATCTAATTGAACTAAAATATTAAAAAAGAAAAGAAAAATGGATGCATTTGGTGACACTCCCCAAATTGGGTGATATTGAATCTAACATTGTATAGATTCTGGTTATGATGGCTCTTGAGGTGGTAATGATTAAAGCCTTAAGTAAGTATATCTTATTCTTTAGTTTTCTTTTTTTGCGGTTTTTGGCCGGGGCTAGGTTTGAACCCGCCATTTCTGGCATATGGGGCCGGCACCTTTGAGCCACAGGCGCCGCCCATTACTCTTTAGTTTTCTAACCCAGGTTTTCAATATCTGAGTCTGACGGGTAATCTTAACTATTCATTCTTTCCAAAGTTCCAAGTAGCCAGGCCACAAAAGGAGTTTCTCTTCTTCTTTGGTATGGTTCATGCAGATAAAAATTGGCAGCTCAGTTTTTAAAAATATGGTTTTAAACTCTGAAATATAAATGACTTGAGACAGAAGCACAGATGGGTAGAGTGGAGGGGGCAAGATTTCTCTCCCATGACCAAACTGTTCCAAAAAGTTACCTTAGGTACAGTTTACAAGGTCACATGTTAATCTGGTGGTTGTTAAGTTTTTTTTTTTTGAGACAAGAGTCTTACTTGGTCACCTTTGGTAGAGTGCCATGGTGTCTTAGCTCACAGCAACCTCAAACTCTTGGGTTCAAGTGATCCTCTTGCCTCAGCCTCTTTAGCAGCTGGGATTACAGGAGCCCACCACAACAACTGGCTGATTTTTAGAGACAGGGTCTCACTCTGGTTCAGGCTGGTCTCAAACTTGTGGGCTCAGGCAATTTACCCACCTCAGCCTCCTAAGAGCTGGGATTATAGGCGTGAGCCACCGTGCCCGGCCGGTTGTTAAGATCTTGATGAAAGTATGAGGTGCGGTGACTCACACCTGCGATCCTACCACTCTGGGAGGCCGAGGTGGGTGGAGTTTGAGACCAGCCTGAGTGAAAGTGAGACCTCATCTCCACCAAAATAGAAAAACTAGCCAGGTGCTGTGGCGGGTGCCTATACTCGAGTCACTCGAGAGGCTGAGGCAAGAGGATTGCTTAAGCCCCAGAGTTTGAGGTTGCTGAGAGCTATGATTCCATGGCACTCTACCAAGGGTGATAGAGTGAGACTCTGCCTCAAAAAAAAAAAAAAAAGAAAAGAAAAGAAAGAGCTTGATGAAAAAAAAAAGGTCTAAGGAAGCCAGTGTGAAAAACTCAGATGAAACATCAGTGATGAGACCTTGAGATGTACGTCTGTCCACCTGTGACCCCCCTCTGCTCAGAGGAAATGGGGGTTGAGAATACCCACCTCCCAATGCACTCTGTGAATGAAGAGAAGGCAGCAGTGGTGCAGACTGAAGGCACTGGCCCTTGCCATCTTAAGCACCTTGTATAGTCCTTTACTAAGTTTCAGGCTTGTCTACACAAGCGTAAACACACACACACACATCAACCTTCTTATTCTTCTGTTAAACCTAAAATAAGTCAGATGTGCTTGAAATGATTTCTTTACTAACTCCCATAGCTCTCAGGGTTTAGTCTGAACTCCTCGCAAAGCTGACCCAGCCCTGCACGAGCTGGCCCTGTCCCATCTGCTCCATCTGTGTCCTCAGCCCCTTCTTCCCCTGCCCCACAGGGCTCCCCCCATGTTGGCTTTGAGGGTCTTGAGAATGCATGAGCTCTCTTCACACCTCCAAGCCTTTGCTTCTCCTGCCCCTTTACTCCACGTCTGCCTACTCTGACCTGTCCTTCCACATTTAATTCTGACATCACCTCCTCCTGAAAACCCTCCCAACTACGCCCTTGCTCAGTCAGGAGCAGTACTTAGCCAGGGTGTTCCCAGGTAAGCTGTCCATGACTGTGTCACAATGTTATAGTAAATGCAAACCATTCATTTTGTCCTATTTACTGTTTCTTTTATCCCAGTACAAAACCTGTCACATAGGGCTGGGTGTGGAGGCTCCTGCCTGTAATCCTAGCACTCTGGGAGGCCAAGGCGTGTGGGTTGCCTGAGCTCACAGGTTTGAGACCAACCTGAGCCAGAGCAAGACCCTGTCTCTACTAAAAATAGCCGGATGTGGCAGGCGCTGTGGTGGGCACCTGTAGTCCCAGCTACTCGGGAGGCTGAGGCAAAAGAATCATTTGAGGGAGGGCTTTTCTATTTTAAGCACAAATCTGTCATTAAAAAGTCCCAAAGTAAAAAATTAAAAAAAAAAAAAAAAGAATCATTTGAACCCAAAAGTTGGAGGCTGCTATGAGCTGTAATGCCACAGTGCTCTACTGAGGGTGACAAGAGAGACTCTGACTCAAAAAAAAAAAAACCCCAAAACCCAAAAACCTGTCACATAGCAAATGCTTAATGTACATTTAATGAATGAATTGTTTAATCAGAGTTTGCTTCTAATTTTGTTTCCTTGGCATGTTAGCTTAGTCACTTGGATGCCAAAGTGGATGAGAACTAATAAATCCTAAATAGTTTGCTTGACAAAGACTACTTTCCTTATAGTGATTTGGCAACCTGAAAATTAGTGAGAGATAGTTATTCAAAGACTTGGCACGGTGGCTCAGGCCCATAATCCTAGCACTCTGGGAGGCTGAAGCAGGTGTATACCTTGAGCTCACAAGTTCGAGACCAGCCTGAGCCAAACCAAGACCCTGTCTTTATTAAAAATAGAAAAAAATGAGGCAAAAGGACAGCTTCAGCTCAAGAATTGGAGGTTACTGTGAGCTATGATGATGCCATGGCACTCTACCAAGAGCTACAGCTTGAGACTGTGTCAAAAAAAGAAAAGACTGTCAATTTGGATTTTGATTATATACTGTGAATCATTCATTTAAACTACAAATGATTTCAATTATTTTTTCTAGGCATAAAAATAATCTGACTAAAAATAATAAAGATAACATTTACTGTGGATATAGGCTGAACATCCCGTTTTTGTTCCAAATTCTACAATCACAACCTCCAAATTTATCCCCAACACACACACCCCTCTAGAGTCACCTTAACAGATTTAGTCTTTATTAAAACCCTTTAAGACAAATTTTATGGATCTTAGAAAAGAAAGCTAGGGCGGTGCCTGTGGCTCAAAGGAGTAGGGCGCTAGCCCCATATGTCGGAGGTGGTGGGTTCAAACCCAGACCCAGACAAAAACTGCAAAAGAAAAAAAAAAGCATTTAAAGAAAAGAAAGCTAAATACAGTGATAGAGACACACTTAATTGGCATATGAGGATCCCTTTTTTTTTTTTTTTTTGGAGACACAGCCTCAAGCTGTCACCCTGGATAGAGTGCTGTGGCATCACAGCTCACAGCAACCTCCAATTCCTGGGCTCAAGCGAGTGTCTTGCCTCCGCCTCCCAAGTGGCTGGGACCACAGGCGCCCGCCACAACGCCCGGCCATTTTTTTTTGGTTGCAGCCGTCATTGTTGTTTGGCGGGCCGGGGCTGGATTCAAACCCACCAGCTCAGGTGTACGTGGCTGGCGCCTTAGCCTGTTGAGCCACAGGCGCCGAGCCCCCCTTTTTTTTTTTTTTTTTGAGACAGAGCCTCAAGCTGTCACCCTGGGTAGAGTGCCATGACATCACAGCTCACAGCAACCTCCAATTCCTGGGCTCAAACGAGTTTCTTGCCTCTGCCTCCCAAGTAGCTGGGATTACAGGCGCCCGCCACAATGCCCGGCCATTTTTGGTTGCAGCCATCATTGTTGTTTGGCGGGCCCTGGGGCTGGATTCGAACCCGCCAGCTCAGGTGTATGTGGCTGGCGCCTTAGCCCGTTGAGCCACAGGCACCGAGCCCCCCCCTTTTTTTTTTTTGGCAGTTTTTGGCTGGGGCCAGGTTTGAACCCACCAACTCCGGCGTATGGGGCCAGCGCCCTACTCCTTTGAGCCACAGGTGCTGCCCTGAGAATCCCTTTTGATGTCTTCATACAAACCAAGGACTACGAATGAGGCTGCGTTGGGTGGCTCACACCTGTAATCCTATCACTCTGAGAGGTCAACCCAGGTGGATTGCCTGAGCTCAGGAGTTCAAGACCAGCATGAGCAAGAGTGAGACCCCTGTCTCTACTAAGAAAACAATAGAAAAAAACTAGCCAGGCATTGTGGTGGGCACCGGTAGTCCCTGATACTCAGGAGGCTAAGGCAAGAGGATTGCTTGAGCCTGAGTTTGAGGTTGCTGTGAGCTATGATGCTAGATCACTCCACCCAGGGTTACAGAGTGAGACTCTGTCTCCAAAACGAAAGAAATGCATCAAAATCATCTAAGAAGGCAAAACTTCTGGGGTAATCCTATTGTATTTAGTCATGTGGCCTGTGTTAAGTACAAAGTTGTGTAAGTTAACTGGTAAGAAGAATTATTTCAGAAAGATTGTTTCAGGTCACTTATTTTAAGCCCTTCGAGATAATGGGGCCAATGGACTCTGGAACTGGGGAGTTAAAGTCCCTGATTTCCACTACCACTTGAAAATTTTCTGTGTAATTTGTTGGAAAGTGACAAATGGGGTTGAAAATATTAGCTGGAATCTTGGCCTGTTTTGGTAAACATCAGATAAAAAGTCTTAAGGGTGGAGCTTAAAAGTCTAATTAGACAACATTAAAAATAAGTGTCTTGGCTCGGCGCCTGTGGCTCAGCGGGCTAAGGCGCCAGCCATGTACACCTGAGCTGGCGGGTTTGAATCCAGCCCGGGCCCGCCAAACAACAATGACGGCTACAATCCAAACAAAAATAGCCGGGCGTTGTGGCGGGCGCCTGTAGTCCCAGCTACTTGGGAGCAGAGGCAGGAGACTCGCTTGAGCCCAGGAATTGGAGGTTGCTGTGAGCTGTAATGCCACGACACTCTACCCAGGGCGACAGCTTGAGGCTCTGTCTCAAAAAAAAAATAATAAATAAATAAATAAAAATAAGTGTCTTAACAGCAAGCATAATGAGTAATTTCAGTTGAGCATAAGGAACACTTTGCCTAAAGCAATTTTGTTTCAGAAAAAACAAGGATATAGATCTGGCATAGTATTTGTTTTTTGTTTTGTTTTTTTAAACAACCACTGTGGTTGGTTTAGTGGGGCCACAGACTGCTCTTCTGGCCCCTGAATGCCAGTCATTTGGGAGGCTTCAGGAGGACAGCTCATATTGCCACATCTGAGACGCCTGGAATGCTGCTGCCATCTTTTGAAAAAGAGAACAGCGAGCTGAAGGCTGAGTGAGCCCAGCTGAGCAGAGCAACGGTGAGCTCCTGAGTCCTGAGCGGCTGTTCAGCAACCCTGGAATCCCTCCTCTCCTACCTCCTGAATTCTTATGTGAGATTATAGTCTTTTTTTCTTGCTGTTTGAGTCAGAAGCATCTTGATTTTGCTCATGCTGGCACTCCTGAGAGGCAACAAGGAAACCCCATTTGAAAT
This sequence comes from Arctocebus calabarensis, assembly GCA_963573935.1. NCBI lineage: Eukaryota > Metazoa > Chordata > Mammalia > Primates > Lorisidae > Arctocebus > Arctocebus calabarensis. The sequence goes on along the minus strand of CAUYON010111841.1, from coordinate 5,191 downwards.
TAAAGCAAGGGCTCAGTGCCTGTGGCTCAACGGGCTAAGGCACCAGCCACGTGCACCTGAGCTGGCGGGTTCGAATCCAGCCCGGGCCCGCCAAACAACAATGACGGCTGAAACCAAAAAATGGCTGGGTGTTGTGGCAGGCACCTGTAGTCCCAGCTACTCGGGAGGCGGAGGCAGGAGACTCGCTTGAGCCCAGGAATTGGAGGTTGCTGTGAGCTGTGATGCTATGACACTCTATCCAGGGTGACAGCTTGAGGCTCTGTCTCGGAAAAAAAAAAAAATCTGAAATTAAAGCAAGGAGTCAGTTTCTCCGCTTAGAAGTTGTTGCCAAGGAACAAGTTACTTCAGAACTTAGGGGCCTAAAACAGCATAAGCCTTTGTCCTCAGATTCTGTGGTCACAAATTTGGGAGTAGCTTTTTGGACAGTCTGGCTTAGATTCTGTCCTCTCATGGGATTGCAAACAGGTGTCAGCTGGGGCTGCCGGCATCCGAAGGCTTCACCGGGGCTGGTGGACCTGTTTCCAAGGTGCCTCCCTCCCTGGGCGGCCAGTGGGTGCTAGCTGTGCTGTACGCGCCAGTTCCTTTCCGTCTGGGCTTTTCCACAGAGCTGCTTGAATGGTCTCGCTTTTACCATACAGGTTTTGGCTGAGCATGAGGCTTATGCCTATAATCCTAGCACTTTGGGATTCACGTGAAGCCAGGAGTTTGATATTAGCTTGGACAACATAGTGATACCCTGTCTCTAAAAAAAAAGACGTGATCCATGCCTGTAGTCCCAGCTATTTGGAAAGTGGAGCTACAGGTGGGAGGATCACCTGGGCCCACACTACTGCACTCCACCCTGGGTGACAGAACAAGATCCTATCTCAAAAGAAATCCCAAAGAAATCCCAGGCTCAGTGCCCGTAGCTCCGTGGGTAGGGCTGGCGGATTCGAACCTGGCCCAGGCCTGCTGAACAACAATAACAACTGCAACAAAAAAATAGCCAGGCATTGTGATGGGCGCCTGAGTTCCAGCTACTTAGGAGGCTGAGGCAAGAGAATCACTTACACCCAAATGTCTGAGGTTGCTGTGACGCCACGGCACTCTACCAAGGGTGACATAGTAAGACACTGTCTCAAAAAAAAAAGAAAGAAAGAAAAAGAAAGCTGACTGCTAATGAAAAGATAGATTGCTCTACTCACAATCTCAAGATAACCATTGACTTAATGCTATTGCTAGCCTTCTTTGGAAACTCCTTATACCCTACCTAGTATTATAATCACCTTTCATTAAAAAAAAAAAAAGGCCAAAAGAACACCTACAGAGCAAAATTACAAGGTACTCAGAAATAAATATCGAAATGTCATTTTCAGTAACATTGGGCTTCATGGAACATAAACTTGACTACTGGACCTTAACCAGATGGCAGGTTATTTTTTTTCACATTGCCAAGAAGACCAGAAGCTGTCCAAGGCTGGTGAGGTGACTTCCCCTCATCAGGGACACAGGCTTTGGCTTTCTGCTTTCTGTCTTACCCTCGTGGTCACCAGGCGGCCTCTACGCCTCCAGGAATCGCCTCTGTATTCTAAGCGGGAAGATGAAAGGTAAAGAAGAAAAGCATGTGTGAACTTTTGGGGAAGCTCCTTGAAAGTCGTCTGTTCCCATCGTATTGGCCACAATTGTGACACACCCATAGCTAGCCTCAACACTCACAGACCCAACGAAAATGGGGTTCTGTTAAGGAGGAAGAAAGGGAGAATGGATGGGAGCCAGCAGCCTCTGTGACAGCACTCACCTGCTCAAACCCCAAAGAGTCTCGCAGAGTGCACCATGCCAAGGCCACCTGCGGGACTAAACCAGTCACACAACAAATGGAAAGGCCAAGGAAAAGACCGGAGAGCCTGTCTACACTACCTCTTCTTGTTACATGTTAACGTTTGTCATGTAAAAAGGGCAAACTCCGAACCGTGGCACATTCCAAAAGAGGCATAAACACACTCCATTCCCCAAGCTTCTTTAACCACAGAAGGTTTTCACACATTTTCCTGGGGCATCTCGCTAAACTAAGTTCCATGGAACTTTTGCCAAGAAACCTTGATGTCTACATACGGTGTCAACTGTCAGCATGTTTTCTAAGCCCCCTTGTGAGAAAAGCATAAGTATGTTCTTCAATCAATGGCCTTGACCTGTTTTTAATAAGGGAAAGGTGATGAGAATAGGAGCAGTTGGTGAGTCAGAGTATGGGGGGCTGCTGATCTAGCTTGTGGGAACTGTGCCACCTTGACAGGCTCTGTAGCCTCTCTGGAGTCTCCTATTCCTTATTTGCAAAACAACATCTGGCAGATCACCAGGATACATCCCAACAAACCAAAATTCTGCAATTTCACAGCTCCTAGAAAGAGCCCAGAGGGAGCTAAGGGAAGTAAACAAAAGGGTTTAAGATTCAAAAAAGGCTTTTACAGCGAAGAGTACTTTGACGGGAAAAATAAGTTAATGAATTTAAAGAATGGAAAATGTGGGATTGTTAGTTTCCTATGACTGTTACGATAAATTACCACTAAATAAATACATTGGGTGGCTTAAAAAAAACCAACAAGTATATTATCTTACAATTCAGGAGCTTGGGGGTGGCGCCTGTGGCTCAGCGAGTAGCCACTGTGGCCCCATATACCGAGGGTGGCGGGTTCAAACCCGACCCTGCCAAACTGCAAAAAACGCAAACAAAAAAACAGTTCTGGAGCTGGGAAGTTCAACACAGTCTCACTTTCTCCAACAAAGGTGCCTGCAAGCCTGAGTTCTTTTCAGAGCCACTAGGGGAGAAAGCATACCCTTGCATTTTCTGGTTCTTGTATGCTACACACATCCCTAGGCTCACACCTCTATCCTCCATCTTCAAAGCCAGCATCTTTTTTTTGAGACAGAGCCTCAAGCTGTCACCCTGGATAGAGTGCTGTGGCATCCCAGCTCACAGCAACCTCCAATTCCTGGGCTCAAGCGAGTCTCTTGCCTCTGCCTCCCAAGTAGCTGGGACTACAGGCACCTGCCACAACCCCCAGCTATTTTTTGGTTGCAGCTGTCGTTGTTTGGCGGACCCAGGCTGGATTTAAACCCACCAGCTCATGTGTATGTGGCTGGCGCCTTAGCCATTTGAGCCACAGGCGCCAACCCAGTTTTTCTATTTTTAGTAGAGATGGGGTCTCACTTTTGCTCAGGCTGATCTCAAACTTCTGAGCTCAAGCAATCCACCCCCCTCCGCCTCCCAGAGTGCTACAATTACGGCATGAGCCACCTCGCCCAGCCCAAAGCCAGCATCTTTGCACCTCTCTGATCACAGCTGGAAAAGGTTATCCCCTTTTAAAGATCCATGTAATTAGATTGGGCTCACCAGATAGTCCAGAATAATCTCCCCATATCATCACATCTGCAGAGTCTCCTTTGCCATGTGAGGTGAATAATATTTACACATTCTGGGGATTAGGACATAGACCTCTTGAGGGTAGGGGGTATTGGTTTGCCTGCCACATGGATGAAATCTATTGTTTAAAGAAGTATAGGTTGGGCAGCGCCTGTGGCTCAGTGGGTAGGGCACTGGCCCCATATATCGAGGGTGGTGGGTTCAAACCCAGCCGAACTGCAACAAAAACATAGCCGGGGGTGGTGCCTGTGGCTCACTCAGTAAGGCACCAGCCCCATATACCGAGGGTGGCGGGTGCAGCCCCAGCCAAACTGCAACAAAAAAATAGCCAGGTGTTGTGGCGGGTGCCTGTGGCCCCAGCTAATCGGGAGGCTGAGGCAAGAGAATCGCCTAAGCCCAGGTGTTGGAGGTTGCTGTGAGCTGTGTGATGCCATGGCACTCTACTGAGGGTGATAAAGTGAGACTCTGTCTCTACAAAAAAAAAAAAAAAAAAAAAGGAAAGCATAGCTGGGTGTTGTGGCAGGTGCCTGTAATCCCAGCTACTTGGGAGGCAGAGGCAAGAGACTCGCTTAAGCCCAGGAATTAGAGGTTGCTGTGAGCTGTGATGCCATGGCACTCTATCCAGGGTGACAGCTTGAGGCTCTGTCTCAATAAATAAATAAAAAACAGACAGCGCCCGTAGTTCAGGGGGTAAGGGAGCCAGCCATATATACTGAGGCTGGTGAGTTCGAACACAGCCTGGGCCAGCTAAAACAACAATGACAACTGCAACAAAAAAATGGCCAGGCGTTGTGGCAGGAGCCTGTAGCCCCAGCTACTTGGGAGGCTGAGGCAACAGAATCGCTTGAGCCCAAGAGTTTGAGGTTGCCATGAGCTGTGACACTACAGCACTCTACCAAGGGTGACAGCTTGAGACTGTCTCAAAAACAACAACAACAACAGAAAAACAAGAGCATTGCATCTGTGAGTGGAGGCAGACCTCTAAAAGCCTTCCTAAGGCTCAAACAAGAATGGTTGGAGGCTGTTAAACACACCTAGTTCAGGAGTGAATTCCTGCACACTGGAAACTAGCAGTGATAACCATCTTCCTAGATAGGTAAGGTGTCAGGCTGCCACAGGACAAAAAAACATTCTGAATGTTTATTCAAGTCAGACCTTTCTCGATGTTCTGGTCAGAGACCTTGAATCACGGAGTCAGACCTGCCCTAGCATTAACAGAGTTGGACAGGGTAAGATTATGAATGGAAGTCTAATATTTTGTTAATAATAAACTTTGTTCTATCCTTGTACCTTGGTAAAAATATCTTCAAAGCAATGAAAATGGGGAAGAATAAAATCAATGGTTTTTCTATGACTGAAAGTTGGCAAAAATAAAAAGAAAGAACTGGACTTTCAGAAACCTGTGGGTGTTCTGTTAATGGGCTGACACGTTTGAATGAGCAAGAAAATAAAGACATACACACCTCCTGTATTATATATTTACCCATAAGATTAATGTTGCCTTTCATTTTGGGAAAACTACAATTATGTTGTTATAATCAATATTTTCATGTAATTTGTATTCTACTGATATTAACATCAAACTAGATTACCTTTCTTGAATCTTAGTTTTGGTATTTTTTAATTAATTTATTTATTTTTTATTTTTTTTAATTTTTTTTTTTTTTTTGAGACAGAGCCTCAAGCTGTCACCCTGGATAGAGTGCCATAGCATCACAGCTCATAGCAACCTCCAATTCCTGGGCTCAAGCGAGTCTCTTGCCTCTGCCTCCCAAGTAGCTGGGACTACAGGCG
>CAUYON010111840.1:0-19074 GCA_963573935.1 Arctocebus calabarensis | reverse complement strand
CTGTAGTCCCAGCTACTAGGGAGGCTGAGGCAAGAGAATCGCTTAAGCCCAAGAGCTGGAGGTTGCTGTGAGCAGTGTGACGCCACGGCACTCTACCCAGGGCGATAAAGTGAGACTCTGTCTCTACAAAAAAAAAAAGTTTTGTCTTTAGCTCGGCACCTGTGTGGCTCAACGGGCTAAGGCGCCAGCCACATACACCTGAGCTGGTGGGTTCGAATCCAGCCTGAGCCCGCCAAACAACAATGACAACTGCAACCAAAAAATGGCCAGGTGTTGTGGCGGGCGCCTGTAGTCCCAGCTACTTGGGAGGCAGAGGCAGGAGCCTCGCTTGAGCCCAGGAATTGGCGGTTGCTGTGAGCTGTGATGCCACGGCCCTCTATCCAGGGTAACAGCTTGAGGCTCTGTCTCAAAAAAAAAAAGTTTTGTCTTTGGCCCAGAACTCTGCTCTGAATTCCTATACCCAATGCTTTGTCGACACTTCCACTTAGAAGTTTTACAGATACGCTCAAACTTAACGTGAAAAATGGAACAGTTTCTTCCCTGCATTCCCCCTAACATGTTACCCCCACTTCTCCATCCCACCACCACCCTGCAATCCTCCCCATCTCAGGACATGGCAACCCCAGACACCTGTGAGTCATCTTGAGTTCCCCCTTCCTCGCCACCCACCCCCATTACAACCCATCAACTTGTCTTTTGCTACGTCCTCCAAAGTGTCCATTGACTCCATCCACTGTCAGACTGGTACCACCTTGTCCAGACCACTGTCCTCTCTGGCACTGCAGCAGATTCATGACATTCTTGCCCATTTCCATTCACAAGAGAGCAAACAGGATTCTTTAGCAATCAGATTATGTCAGTTTTCTCCTAAAAACCCTCTTCTCTCATTGCTTCCCATTGCATTTAAAATCCACATTTTTGCCATGGATTTCTCCGCGGACTTCTCTCCACTCTTAACCCCATGTACTTCTCTGCCTCAATCACACACTTTAGCCTCACTGGTGTTGACTTTAACAGACTAGTTCCTACCTCGGTGCTCTTGTACAAGGACACTCCTTTCGCACTCCTCTTTGTTTTTTTATCTGTTAGCCCTTAAGGATGCCTCTTCAGAGTTGCTACCGGCTCATCCTACTCAGGTTCCCTCTGGCTATCCTCTGGATGGATGGGACAGTTATTTTCTGTCCTAGCTTCTTAGCTATGGGTGTTACAATTGTAATATTATTTGTCCATTCATGGTAGGGACTTGCTCTTGGTCATATCACCTGAAGGTGGCACAGAGCCTGGCACATGGTAGTTGTTAGAATGTGTGTTGAGTAAATAAGAGATAAATAAGTGCTCTTTATTAAACAGGGTCAAGAAAATTCCTTTTATAAAGTTTCTTTTTATTGTTATTTTAAAACAAACATAGTGATCATTAAGCAAAGAGGTTTGAAATCTAAAGTAGTTCATGTTTCAAATGATTGACCTATAGCTTCAGATGGAAACTGATTTTCCTTGTGAAGCTTCCTTATGAGGTTGCTATCATCTTAAACAGCTTTAATCCATAGTCTAGCAGATGGTTGTGGGTGGATGGTGGCAGAAAATAGGCTTTGTTTTAAGATCCCCCAAAGCTATTTTTCTGCTTATATTTATATGAAATTATCAGTTGTACTCAAGTCTAAGAAAGTCTAGGAGCAGGTTGGATAGCTGCTGGTTTTGTTGTCATGTTGGTGAGCTAGAAATGTTACCTCATTGATGATTGCTGCAAAGTTTATATCTGGGGTCTGTGACCCACCAGTGTTTCCTTTCCTTCACATCAAGGATCACGTTTCCCCAGTTTTCAGTTACTTAGTGGATTTTCAAAGTTTCAGCTATTTTGGAGGGAGGATGCTTATTCACACCAAAAGTCACGTGAGATGTTTGCCAAAAAAATGCAAGCAACATGTATACTCAGCTGTTGATGTTTGACAGCAGTTCTCTTCCTGATGTGTCTGGTCTTGGGGTTAATGTTTCATCTCTGAACAATTCTGTCCTGGCTACTTTTGAGGGTGCTGTTCTTCCTTCCTCCCTCCCTCCCTCACTGGAAATGAAATTTGTTTCAGGTAGATTACTTGAGCTGAGGACTTCAAGAACAGCCTGAGCAAGAGTGAGACTCCATCTCTAAAAAACCCAAAAAAACAGCCGGGCATTGTGAGGGACACTTGTAGTCCCAGCTACTTGGGAAGCTGAAGTAAGAGAATCACTTGAGCCCAAAAGTTTGAGGTTGCTTTGAGCTATGACTCAATGGCACTCTACAACTAAGGTCAGCCATTTGAGACTCTGTCTAAAAAAAAAAAAAAAAAAAAATATATATATATATATATGTACGTATGTACATGTATGTCCTGGAAATCTCTATCAATGCAATGAGAATTTCTTCATTTTTTAAAATAGCTGCAGGAATTCTGTTGTGGGAACTCACCAGCCTGGATCCAGCTAGGATCAAATGGCAGGGCTATTTTTAGATCTCTAAGTATTCATCAAACATGTGTTCCAAAAGGAACATATTAGTGTGCATTCCCACCAGCAGTGTAGAAGTCTTCCCTTTTCTCACATCCACGCCAACATCTCTGGTTTTGGGATTTTGTGATGTGGGCTAATCTTACTGGAGTTAGACGATACCTCAAAGTAATTTTGATTTGCATTTCTCTGATGATTAATGATGATGAGCATTTTTTCCTGTGTCTGTAGGCTGTGCACCTGTCTTCAGAGAAGTTTCTCTTCAGGTCCCTTGCCCACCTTGAGATGGGATCACTTGTTCTTTTCTTACTAATACATTTGAGTTCTCTGTGGATTCTGGTTATTAAACCTTTGTCGGAGGCATAACCTGCAAATACCTTCTCCCATTCTGAGGGCTGTCTGCTTGTTTTACTTACTGTGTTCTTGGCTGTGCAGAAGCTTTTTGGTTTGATCAGGTCCCAGTAGTGTATTTTTGATGATGCTTCAATTGCCTGGGGGGATCCTCCTCATACAGTATTCGCCCAGACCAAGTCCTTCAAGAGTTTTCCCTGCACTTTCTTCTAGTATTTTTATAGTTTCATGTCTTAAGTTCAAATCTTTAATCCAGTGAGAGTCTATCTTAGTTAATAGTGAAAAGTATGGGTCTAGTTCCAGTCTTCTACAGGTTGCCAGCCAGTTCACCTAGCACCATTTGTTAAATAGGGAATCTTTTCCCCACTGAATGTTTTTAATTGGCTTGTCAAAGATCAAATAATGGTAGGTAGCTGGGTTCATCTCTTGGTTCTCTATTCTGTTCCATACATCCACCTCTCTGTTTTTGTGCCAGTACCATGCTGTTTTGATCACTATCAATTTGTAGTATAGTCTGGTAGCATGATTCCTCCTGCTTTGTTTTTATTTCTGAGTAATGTCTTGGCTATTTGAGGGTTTTTCTGATTCTGTATAAAATGATGTATTATTTTTTCGAAATCTTTAAAGTATGACAATGGAGCTTTAATAGGGATTGCATTAAAATTGTATATTGCTTTAGGCAGTATGGACATTTGAACAGTGTTGATTCTTCCCAGCCATGAGCATGGTATGTTTTTCCCTTTGTAAACATCTTCAACTATTTCTTTTCTTAGAGTTTCATAGTTCTCTTTATAGAGATCTTTCACATCCTTTGTTAGGTAAACTCCCAAATATTTCATCTTCTTTGGCACTACTGTGAATGGAATAGAGTCCTTGACTGTTTTTTCAGCTTGGCTATTGTTGGTATATACAAAGGCTACAGATTTATGAGTGATGATTTTGTAACCTGAGACCCTGTTGTATTCCTTGACCACTTCTAAGAGTTTTGTAGTAGAATCCCTGGTGTTTTCCAAGTATACAATCATATCATCTGCGAAGAGTAACCCTATATGGATACCCTTCTTAGCTTTTCCTTCCCTAATTGCAATGGCTAAAACTTCCATTACAATGTTAAAGAGCAGTGGAGACCATGGGCAACCTTGCCTGGTTCCTGATCTGAATGGAAATGATTTCAATTTAACTCCATTCAATACAATATTGGCTGTGTGTTTGCTGTAGATGGCTTCTATCAGTTTAAGAAATGTTCCTTCTATACCAATTTTCTTAAGTGTTCTCATCATGAAGGGATGCTGGATATTATCAAAAGCTTTTTCCGCATCAATTGGGAGAATTATATGATCTTTGTTTTTTAATTTGTTTATATGCTGAATTATATTTATAGATTTATGTATATTGAATCAGCCATGAGACCCAGGGATAAAACCCTCTTGATCATGGCATATAATTTGTTTGATGTATTGCTGGATTCTGTTTGTTAGGATCTTGTTGAATATTTTTGCATCTATATTTATTAGTGATATTGTTCTATAATTTTCTTTTCTTGTTGGGTCTTTTCCTAGTTTGGGGATCAAGATGATGTTTGCTTCATAGAATGTGTTGGGTAGTATTCCTTCTTTTTCTATATTTTGGAATAGGTTGAGTAATACAGGTTCTAGCTCCTCTTTAAAGGTTTGGTAGAATTCTGATATGAAGCCATCTGGTCCTGGGCATTTCTTTTTAGGGAGATTTTGTATAGTTGACACATTTCAGAACTTGATATAGGCCTATTCAACATTTCCATTTCATTCTGGCTGAATCTTGGAAGGTGGTGTGCTTCCAAGTATTGGTCAATTTCCTTCAGATTTTCATATTACCGAGAATAAAGTTTCTTATAATATTCATTAAGGATTTTTTGAATTTCTGAGGAGTCTGTTGTTATTTCATCTTTACCATTTCTGATTGATGAAATTAGAGATTTGAGTCTTTTTTTCCTGCTTAGGTTAGCCAAAGGTTTATCTATTTCATTGACTTTTTCAAAAAACCAACTTTTTGATTTATTGATCTGTTGTATAATTCTTTTGTTTTCAATTTCATTTAATTCTGCTCTAATTTTGGTTATTTATTTTCTTCTGCTGGGTTGGGAATTGGAATGTTCTTCCTTTTCCAGTTGCTTGAGATGCCCCATTAAGTTGTTAAATTCTTTTCTTTCCATTCTCTTGAGGAAGGCTTGCAGTGCTATAAATTTCCCTTTTAGGACTGCCTTTGCAGTATCCCAGAAGTTCTGATCATTTGTGTTCTCATTGTCATTTTGTTCCAAAACTTTTTCTTTTTCTCCTCCTCCTCCTCCACTTCCACCTCCTTCTCCTCCTCCTCCTTCTCCTCCTCCTCCTTCTTCTTGTAGAGACAGAGTCTCAGTTTATTGCCCTTGGTAGCGTGCCACAACATCACACATCTCACAGAAACCTCCAACTCCTAGGCTTAGGCAATTCTCTTGCCTCAGCCTCCCAAGTAGCTGGGACTATAGGCATCCACCACATCACCCAGCTAAGTAATTTTCTTCTTAATCTTGTCTATGACCCATCTATCATTCAGCATAAGGTTATTTAGCTTCCATATTTTTGTATGAGTATGCAGATTCCTATTGTTGCTGACTTCAACTTTTATTCCATGATAGTCTGAGAAGATGCAAGGAATAATTTCTATTCTTTTAAATTTGCTGAGGTTAGACTTGTGACCTAAGATGTGATTGATTTTGGAGTATGTTCCATGGGCTGATGAGGAAGAATGTGTATTCAGTTTTGTTAGAATGAAATGTTCTGTAGATGTCTGTTAAATACAGATGTTGAATGGTTAAGTTTAAATCTAAAATTTCTTTGCTTATCTTCTTATTGGAGGAGCTATTCAACACTGCTAAAGGAGTGTTAAAAATCTCTGACTACTATGGAGCTGGAGGAATCAAGTTGCTCATGTCTGTTAGAGTTTTTCTTAACACACTGAGGCGCATTCTGGTTGGGTGCATAAATATTAATAATTGAAATCTCATCATATTGAGTATTACCCTTAACAAATACGAGGTATCCATCCTTATCCTTCCTTACTTGTGTTGGTTTAAAACCTACTGTGTCTGCAAATACGATTACAACACCTGCTTATTTCTGCTTTCCATTTGCCTGCAGTATAGATGACCATCCCTTCACCCTGAGTCTATATTTATCTTTTAAGGTATGACGAGATTCTTGTATGCAGCAGATATCTGGCCTAAGTTTTAGTATCCAGTCAGCCACCCTGTGCCTTTTTAGAGGACAATTTAAGCCATTCACATTAATTGAGAATATTGATAAGCCTGGTAGAATTTTCAGTATCAAGTTTTTTGAAAGTCCAGTGGACATTTTTACTCCTTTCACCACTGTGGAAGTTGGAATTTGATCAAAAGTTTCTGAGTCAGTTTACTTTTGTGGTGGAGGATTGCACTAGTCATTACGGAGGATAAGTCTGAGAATATCCTAGAGAGCTGGTTTAGTTATGGCAAATTTCTTCAACATTTATGAATGTCATTAAAGTATTTAATTTCTCCATCATAAATGAAACTCAGTTTAGCTGGATACAGGATCCTGGGTTGTAAGTTCTTTTGTTTTAGGAGATTAAAAGTCGATGATCATTGTGCCGCATGATTGCACCAATGTACACAATTATGATTTAATTAAAAATAATAATAATAATAATAATAAAAGTCGATGACCACCCTCTTCTAGCTTGAAAGGTTTCAGCAGAGAGATCTACAGTTATTCTAATATTTTTCCCCTTGTAGGTTATGGTTTTCTTATGTCTGGCTGCTTTCAGAATTTTCTTCTTCATATTAACTTTAGTAAAGTTAATCATGATGTGCCTGGGGGATGTCTTATTTGGGTTGAGTCATGCTGGGGTTCTGAAACTGTCTGCTATCTGAATTTCAGAATCTCTTGGCCTGTCTGGAAAGTTCTCTTTCACAATCTCTTGAAGAAGAGCCTCTGTGCCTTGAGAAGCCACTTCATCACCTTCAGGGATCCCTATTAGGCAAATATTGCTTTTCTTTGAATTATCCCAGAGCTCTCTAAGCAAATGATCCATTTTTGCTCTCCATTTCTCTTCTCTTCCTCTTTGAGAGTTTGGGAGTGTTCGAAAGCTTTGTCTTCAATGTCAGAAATTCTTTCTTCTGCTTGATCCATTCTGTTACTGAGGGATTCTACTGTATTTTTCAGATCTTTGAGGGCTGCCCATTCTTGTCTCAAAGTGTCAAAATCTTTGTTGATTTTATCTTTGAATTCATTGAATTTTTTTTTTTAGCCAATATCTACTATTTATTAGATAATTTGTAAAGCTTTGGGGAACACATCACATACATTATTTCAATTATTTCTACAAAAACTTTATGAGGTAGGTAGGTATTATGTCCACATCTTACAGATAATGCAAGACTTTCAGAAAGAATAAATCGCCTGCCCATGATTATAATGCTGGGGGAAAGTCAAACCATAGTTTGATTCTAATCTGTCTCACACATAAGGACAATTTGACAGGGATAAAACTTATCTCCATGTATCAGATATCTATGTTTTCAAACAGATGCCAAATCACTTGATTTTATGATAGATAGAAAAGAATCAGTGTCATCGCTGTCTGAAAGAAAGGTGCTTCAATTCTTCCAGTTTGTTGATTCTGAATGTTCTAGGTCTTCAGAAATGGCATTATCAGTGAAGCTACCCAACAAGCCTTCTGAAACAAAACACCTAACAAAATGGGGTATTAATCTATAGTTAGTTCAAATTATACTTTTAGGACTTTATCTTATAGCTTTACCCTGCATAGATATGTATGATAACACTGGGTTCAAGGTTATCACTATAAATACATTATAAAACATTCATCAACAGATCAAATAACCTATGGTATATCTATTCAATGCAATCTTATGTAGCCAAAATGTGAAAGAGGTTCTTTTTCACAATCTCCATTAAAAAAGGGGGAAGGTGCAGACCTCTACATGCAGGCATAGTTTCTAACCATTTGTGTAAATAACAAAAAAAGACAACCACCACCACCAAAAAAAAAAATCCATGCATACATATGTTTGTTTAGGCACAGACTCTTTCTCAAAAGTACAGAGGAAAGTGGTACAGGAAGCTAGGAGCTAGAGAACAAGGTGGGAGAAATCCTTTATACGAGATCATTTTATATCCTAATCCATGGGAAAAGTTTTTTGGTTGCAGTTGTCATTGCTGTTTAGTTGGCCCGAGCTGGGATCAAACCCACCAGACTGGGTGGATGTGACCAGCACCCTCTCCACCGAGCTATGAGCACTGCCACATTCAAATTTTTTTAATTAAAAAAAAAGGGGGGGGGCTGGCTGGGCATGTAGCTCATGCCTGTACTCCTAGCACTCTGGGGGGGGGGGGGTTGAGACTAGCCTGAGCAAGACCCCATCTCTAAAAATAGCTGGCCATTGCAGCAGGCACCTATGGTCCCAGCTACTCAGGAGGATTGCTCCAGTCCAAGAGTTTGAGGTTGCTGTGAGCTATGATGATGTCATGGCATTCTACCCAGGACAACAGAGTAAGATTGTCTCAAAAAATTTTAAAAAAGGGCTCATTATAGTATATTTGACAATTATAAGGTTAATTCTGATTGTAGGAAGAAAAGAAAGCATTAATAGCAGAGATAAGCAGAAAATTTCCCCCCCTTTTTAAAAAGACACAGGGTCCTTCTATGTTGCTCAAAACCGTCAAACTACTGGGCTCAAGCAATCTTTCAGCCTCAGACTCCGAAGTAGGTGGAACTACAGGTGTGCCCCAACTACTCTTGGCTAAAAATTCTACTTCTTGAGATGCTGATTTCATTATATGTTTGGGCTATATTTTTCTTATGAGAATCACTATACAATTAAAATGTAATATATTTTTAATGCAAAAAGGCATAAAATTTTCTTATACACAGCTTCTCACTTATCCATTGTATAATGGCAAATGTATGTGTAATCCCAAGTATAAATCTTTTGAGGGAAGAGTTAGATCAATACATCATTAAGGAAAAACATGCATACTCACTAGACTATGAATGCTATTGGGACAAAGATTATTATTTTGCATATACTTAAATTCTCCAGTTCCTGACAGGATTCTCAGAATATAGTTCCTCAGTTAATGAATAGCAAATTGATTTGGTTAAATTAGTAACTATGGATTTACCTAACAACAGTATAAAATAAATGGATAATACACCACAAAATGGCTTCTAGATATTAATTTTAATTAATTTGGAACAACATAATTTAATACCAAATATTTAACAAGCACCCATTATAATGGCTACACTGAAATCATCATAATTTGTATCTGATCAGCTATATAAAACTCACCAGTTTTTCTTCTGACAAAAGGTAGAATAGAACTCTCAAAGAATAAAGGAAGAGACTACTCATTAAAGGTCATGTTTACTAATCTAGCACCATAATTCCAGTCTTAGAATTTCCCATGCAGCTAGAAGGAGGATATGGGAAGAAGTAAGGATGTTGGAAATGTGAGGGCAGTTCTTAACCTGGGGCCCCATTTTTACTCTAAGGCAACACAGCGTCTAGCAAAGAAGAAAGTCACTGCAGCTGGAACTTTTGGTTCAGATGGTAAAGGTGGCCCTAAAGAGGAGGAGAATCAGTGTATCCAGAAGGCAGTGCTGGAGTCGGCCTTATGAACTTGGGGGTTTCTTCCTGGCATCCAAGTCCTTTTTAATTTCTTCAAGTTTTTTAGCCACGTTAGGCCAGTCATAGTTTTAGGCCAGATATATTCCAACCACATTGCTGAAAGTAAATCCAAGCAGGAACTGAAGCATGATGTAGATGGAAAGGGTGCTAGGGAGGCTGCAGCTCCACAGGCCAGTCCTAGCCTGGCACCTAAGTTCGGAATTCGGTTTCTGACATCTCAGCCATCTGTTTATGAATGGGATCTTCAGTTGTGTCCACCAAATTTTTCCTGGGTGAGAGGTGATCTACTCTGGTTATTCACATTACTGGAGCTTTTCCACTGATTCTGCCCCATGCTTATTTTACACCGTTTGACTAAATGAGCAGATAAGGAGAAGTGGGGGGCTCCAGGAGTAGTGATTGACCAGTCCTTTGCCCAAAATCTGGTGTCTGTACCTTTTCCCCCTAGAGCATTGCCAAGGACCCATATAATGCTATGGCTTGAGAAATTGGGGACCTTCTTGGTGTGGTGAGGCTAAGTGGCTCTGTCTTATTTTCGGCTGGTCTCTGTCTTACCCTAGTGAATCAGTTACTCTGGCTTGAAGTCTCAGTTGTGGAGAAATACCATCAATTAAGTCACCCTGCCCCCCCCCCACAAGCAACAATTGGAAAAGGAAAATCAAACCTTTCCATAACCACACATCCAGGGTACCATTTTGGATAGTCTTCAAGTGATTGGCCCAGTTCAAGAGGTCCAAATCAATTGTCCCAGTCAGCACTGGTCTCAGGTGGGAGAGTTCAAAAGGTCTCCGCAACTAGAGATAGCAGGGGTCTACTGGCAGCTCAAGTATGACTCACTCCAGTGCTCCGTGAGGTCAGAAGGACCCATCCAGCAAATAAATTAGTCTGGGAAGGTTGATGCTTCCTTCCCCACCTTGCACCTCTATCATGCCCAGTCACTGGTACCCCTGCAGGGCTGTCACCCAGGTCCCTCCAATGAGCAGATGCTCCATGGGTTTGTGCCTGCCTGAGTCACAGGGAGATCTATGTCTCCTCACCCAGGCCACCACTCTCTGCAACTATCCAGCAGGGAGAGGTGAAGCCTGACAACCTTGGGTGCTTAATGGGGGCTAGGGTGTTTCACTCAGTTCCAGCCCTGCCCCTGATTGATGTGGCTGACAGAACAGAACAACTTTGCAGAATTTGTTTCTGTCCTAGCTATATTCCCCTGTGGATCAGACACTGTTTGAGCCACTCTGCCCTGTCTGTGCCACTGCCCAGTCCTGGTTGCAATTCCTGTTACGGCGGACACGGTCAGAACAGACACTTAGCTGTCAGTTCCAGCCACTGCCTGCCTGCCTTTGTCTCATCTATGATCCCCTGAGGACTGGGTGCATCTGAAGCTCAGTAAAGCAGTCCTTTGAGTCAGCCCCGCCTTGGAGTCCACTATCTCAGCATGTGTGTATTCTAGTCCCCGCACTCAGTGGAGGCTATACTGCCTCAGGCATACCCTTTACTCACAGGGCCTACATTTCCATCCCAGATCTGTTCTGCCAGTGGCTGCTACCAGAGAAGATGCCCTGCTTCCTCTGGTTGCCCAGAGAGACTGGGAGTGCCCTTTCAAAATCCCCAGGGATGTGTGAGCCCTATTGTTCCCCCTGATGTGGCTGCTGCTCTGTGCCTCAGCACTGCCACTCCTGTATGATTCCCTCTCGGTTGAGCATCCTCTCCTTTCCCCTGTGCCAGAGAATCAGCACAGGTCGGCAATAGCCCATGCCACGTCCACATCCCTCGAGAAAATACCCAAGAATCTGGACTCCATAGGGGACAGGCTTCCAGACCTCGGAATGAGAGTGGAGGGGAGTACTGGGAATTCAAAATTGCAGGTAGAGAATATATACAGTTTTATACAGTTTTATGCCTGGCAGGAGAGTGCCATGGCATCCTAGTAGGGGAAGGAGGTCCAGTTTTTAGAGGGTCTTTCCATGGGATAAAATGGGAAGATATTTGAACTCTGCTCACTTGTTTGCATGGAGCGTACTGTGAGCCGTTCTCATGGGGGAGGGGACTCCTGTCCTCTTGACGATGGATTTTGTACCATTTGTTTATATCTTTGGGATTGCAGCTCGCCTCAGCAGGGTTGATATGCGTACTTTAACCTTCTCTCTTGGCTCAGATCTGAACCATCAGCTTTCTTGCTAAACTTCTGTCCTTTAGCTCTCCTTGTGAACTGGAGCCTCTGTGGAAAGCTGGCTGCAGTTGGCCATCTTGCCTCCACCCCCTATTTAACAATTTTTTTATATTGGAAACAAATAAATTTTGTAAACTATTTTATAAAAATAAGCTTTAGGCTTGGCGCCTGTGGCTCAAGTAGCTAGGGCGCCAGCCACATACACCTGAGCTGGCGGGTTTGAATCCAGCACGGGCCCACCAAACAACAATGATGGCTGCAACCAAAAAATGGCCGGGCATCGTGGTGAGTACCTGTAGTCCCAGCTACTTGGAAGGCAGAGGCAGGAGACTCACTTGAGCCCAGGAATTGGAGGTTGCTGTGAGCTGTGATAATACGGCCCTCTATCCAGGGTGACAGCTTGAGGCTCTGTCTCAAAAAAAAAAAAGCTTTATAGGGCAGCACGTTTGGCTCAAGGAGTAGGGCACCAGCCCCATGTACTAGAGGTGATGGGTTCAAACTCAGTCCTGGCCAAAAAACTACAAAAGAAAAAATTATAATAAGCTTTATGAACTATTCTTATAAAGTCTGTATTCTTTGTCATGCATGGTCTCTGAAGTTTCTAGTTCTTTAGTTTGTGTTTAGCTAGTGTTTTGTCAAAGATTTCCTTGAATGCCAGGATTCCACCCCCCTAAAAAATGCAGTAGTTAGGGTAGCAGAGAAGAAAAAGAAAAAAGAAAAACAGAAATCCAAGTCTCTCTCACTCTTTGCACTCTTTGCAGATTGGCTCCAGGGTGGGGCACATCTATAACTTACAACTGTGCCCTAATCTTCACTTCTATGCACTGAGCTTAGAAATCATCAAGTAGTGAAAGTGTAGGGTCTTCTCGGGTCTTTTCTGAGCATGTGTCCTTCCCTGGGCATGCATGTGGCCTTCTAAATCCCCTAGTATGGAAGGGCCATTTTGAATGCCCCTTTTTCCCAGGGAAACTCTCTGTTCAGCTTTTCTATCCAGGCTTTTGCCACTCGTATACCTCAATCATAATCATTTGTGCAGGTATCTATGTGTAGTTTGTTTGCCTTATACTATTTTCAGGGAATATTAGCCACTTTTCATGCCAAGAATGGGCTGCAAATTTGGTAAAACAAAGACAAACACTTTGTGTCAGTCCTTTGGGTAACACCCATACTGGTGAAAATTGAAAAGCACAAATCTTTGCAAATAAGGTCTGTGTTACTCCCTTCCGAACCAGGAAGCAGAGTTCCTACACTGGAACATGGACCCCCATCTTCAAGACCATCCCTAATTAAGGCCAGGCATGGTGGCTCATACCTGTAATCATCATACTCTGAGAGGCCAAGGGAGGTGGATTGCCTGAGCTCAGGAGTTTGAGACCAACCTGAGCAAGAGTGAGACCCCTATTTTGGCAGGTACCTATAGAACAAGCTACTTGGTAGGCTGAGGCAAGCAGTTCCCTTGAGCCCAAGAGTGTGAAGTTGTTGTAAGCAGTGATGCCACCGCATTCTACTGAGGGTGACAAAGTGACACTCTGTCTCAAAAAAAAAAAAAAAAAGAAAGAACATTGCTGAGTCCTGGAGATGCATGCCAAATAAAAAAAAACACCACAAAGCATTCCAGACTGGGCACTATGGCTCAAGCCTGTAATCCTAGCACTCTGGGAGGCCAAGGCAGGTGGATTGCCTGAGCTCAAAGGTTCAAGACCAGCCTAAGCCAGAGCGAAAACTCGTGTCTTTTTTTGTTTATTTATTTATTTTTTAAGAGACAGAGTCTCACTTTGTCACCCTCGGTAGAGTGCCATGGTGTCACAGCTCACAGCAACCTCCAGCTCTTGGGTTTAGGTGATTCTCTTGCCTCAGCCTCCTGAGTAGCTGGGACTACAGGCACCCACCGCAATGCTTGGCTATTTTTTTTGTTGCAGTTTGGCCAGGGCCGGGTTTGAACTCACCACTCTTGGTACAGGGGGCTGGTGCCCTACTCACTGAGCCACAGGCGCTATCTGAAAACTCATGTCTTTAAAAAAAATAGCCAGGTGTGTAGCAGGCGCCTGTAGTCCCAGCTACTAAGGAGGCTGAGGCAAGAGGATAGCTTGAGCCCAAGAGTTTGAGGTTGCAGTGAGCTATGACACCATGGCACTGTACAGAGGGTGACAAAGTAAGACTCTTTCTCAAATATAATAAATAAATAAATAAAATAAAAGCGTCATTTACATCCACTTACTTTTTTGTTGTTGTTTTGAGACAGAATCTCTGTTGTCCTGGGTAGAATGCCACAGCGTCATCATAGCTCATAGCAACCTCAACTTCTCTGGCTCAAGCGATCTTCTTACCTCAGCTTCCAAGTAGCTTGGGACTATAGACACTTGCCACAACGCCTAGCTAATTTTTCTACTTTTAGTAGAGACAGGGTCTGGCTGTTGCTCAGGGTGGTCTCCAACACCTAAGCTCAGGCAATCCACCCATCTTGGCCTCCCAGAATGCTAGGATGACAGGTGTGAGCCATGGTGCTTGACCACTTACATTTTTGAATATAAAGACATGTTTTATCTTGGTCCTTTTATGGTAGTGTATGTTTAAAGCATATATTAGTGTTTATATGTATGTATATATATATTTGTACGTGTGTTTAACTCAAGATGTTGTCTGTTTTCTTTGTTCATGTTTGCTATTCTTACAGTTTTCTTTGTGTTTAGGAAGGTTTCCTTCACACCTCTGTCTCTATAAAATACCCTTAGTTCCTTCTTTCTTTAAGTGGCATTTCTTGTTTTCCTACTACTAGTAACATTTAATCATGTCACATCTTCCTTGCCCTACTATCCCTCTCTTTTCTTATCACCCAGTTCTAGTGAATAATAACCTTTCTGTTTTTTCTTTCAGCCCATGTTACTATAAATAGCATCCTTTGTTTCCCAGATATTTCACATGAGACCATCACTGAGTTTATTTTCCTTCCCACTTTCTCTCCCATTTTTGTTAGTTTTATTATTATTTATTTATTTATTTATTTTTTTGAGACAGAGCCTCAAGCTGTCATCCTGGGTAGAGTGTTGTGGCATCACAGCTCACAGCAACCTCCAATTCCTGGGCTCAAGTGAGTCTCTTGCCTCCGCCTCCCAAGTAGCTGGGACTACAGGCGCCCACCACAACACCTGGCCATTTTGTTTGTTTGTTTTGGTTGCAGCCACCATTGTTGTTTGGCGGGCCCGGGCTGGATTCGAACCCGCCAGCTCAGGTGTACGTGGCTGGCGCCTTAGCCTGTTGAGCCACAGGTGCCGAGCCTGTTAGTTTTATTATTTCTGCACTGTTAGAACACATAACATTAACTCCTATTCCCATCTTTGTTTTAATCACCATAATTTTAACAATTCTTAAGATCTAGTAGATTAGATTGGGGAGCGGCGAGGGGAGGGGGATTGTTTTGCTTCAACCTAGTGGTAAAAGGGTTATATGCACACCTCCTGGTTTTAGGACACAATTACAATAGGGGCCTTACCTAACAAATTTGTGCCCTCATATTAATCGAAATAAAAAATAAGGAAAAATAAAAAAAAAAAGAAATACAAAGACCTAGTACTTTAAAGATAACATTTTCTTTCTCTTTTTCTTTTCTTTTCTTTCTTTCTTTCTTTCTTTCTTTCTTTCTTTCTTTCTTTCTTTCTTTCTTTCTTTCTTTCTTTCTTTCTTTCTTTCTTTCTTTCTTTCTTTCTTTCTTTCTTTCTTTTCTCCTTCCTTCCTTCCTTCATTCTTTTCTTTCTTTCTTTCCTTATTTTCCATGAGACATATTCTCACTATGTTGCCCAGGTTAGAGTGCCATGGCATCAGCCTAATAGACAGCAACATCCAACAGTTGGTGTAAAGAGATCCTCCTACCTCAGCCTCTGGAGTAGCTGGAACTAAAGGCAAGTGCCAGAACTCTTGACAACCTTTTGTATTTTTGTACAAACCAGGTGTGTGATGGAAGTTGAGGGCATCTTGCTGTTGCTCAGTCTCGTCTCCAACTCCTGAGCTAAGGGGATTAGCCCACCTTGGCCTCCCAGAGTAAACAAATGTTATAGTTATGTGTGTCAAAATGATTGAGCTCTACTTAAAGAGCTTTAAGGGGATTTGAGGAGTGTCCAATCCTAAGGTACCAGTGACAGATAGGAATTATGTCAGGACTGTTTGCATATCCATGGTGGCAGATATAACAACAATCATGTACACACTTCGTTTTTGTGTATCAGTTTTTATCAGTGATTGTGGATGGATTGTGTTTCCGAAATTAACTCTTCAAGTAGCTATATGGCCAAGAAACCAAAAGTTTGGACACACCAGGCCTGGACATCAGGAATATTGGAACTTTCCAGATGGGCTGATATTTCCCAGAAACAGAAGAAATATCTTCATGTATGCAGTATAGTACTGGACACATTGTCTCACCAGATTTTGAGAGATGACCTTCACTAGCACACTTAATGTCCGAAAGAAGTCTATTCTATAGAAAGAAATAAAATCTCAGGAAAAGTAGAACTGAGAATTGTGTCACATAACTTTCAGGTCTGTGAAATTACTGTCTGATCTTTTGGCTTGGGTTCTTGGTATGTAACATCCCAGGGAAGCACTAGGTACAAACCATAACCCTCTACTTGCTTAACAATCCATGACATAAACATGAAAAGAAGCGTTGTTGAATCCCTTGGCTGTATATACAAACTTTTGGAAGCAGGAATTGATTGTGGAGAACAGAACCCCACTCTTTTCTAACAGTTTGAACCTGACGATAAACTTGGATAGCCACTACACATGCTTAGCAGGAATAAGGTTAGGCATAAACATGGTAATCCAGGGCAACACTGATTGTGATGTCATTTACGTTGACCATGAAGTAACTTCATCATGTAATGTCCTGGGATGCAGGATTCTGTTCAAAGATATTAAGTGTTGTTTTCTGCTCACTTCTTCTGGTATCCCTCAAGGTTTTGAACCAGAACACTTCTTAGCCCTCCATCCACAGATAGAGAAGTGATCTCCCATTTGTGTCTCACTGATTCTATTGACGTTTGAGATTCCCAGCACTAGGCTGACATCAATGTTGAGATTTTGTACAGCAGTGTGACTCAGGCACAGTCACAGCTGACATAACTTTATTGAGTCACTTAAGTAGGACGCTATCTGTTTCTTTGCTTTTTTTTTTTTCTTTCTTGGAGATGGAGTTTTGCTGTGTCACCCTCAGTAGAGTGATGTGGCATCACAGCTTAAAGCAAGCTCCTACTCCTTGGATTAGGGGATTCATTTGCTTGAGCCTCCTGAGTTGAGTATCTGGGAGTACAGGAGCTCACAACAACACCCAGCTATTTGTTTTTGGAATTTGTCAGGTGCAGGGTCACTCATCACCCTCATTATTTGGGGCCCGCACCCTACTCACTTTGCCACAGTCATCACCCCTGGATTGCTATTTCAATTACTTGACACATACCCCAAAACATCCATTTGACAGAAGCTTACAAATTTACTGTGCCTGGCTATAGGTTCAATTTTGTCATAGTTTCACAGGTCTTAAGCATGTCTGCTTTGCTTGAACCATCAAGGTAATTCTGGTCTTTTTAGATGATGAAAATCTTTGTTGGTTGCTTTGTTGGTTTGTCTATGCATATGAGTGTGTATGGTTATTGTTGAGATACAGTTTTTCTCTGTGACCAAGGCTAGTTTTTCATGGCCTCAGCCTAGGCCATAGCAACCTCAAACCCCAGGATTCAGGCAATTGTCCTGCCTGAGTCTCGTATGTGGCTAGGATTATAGGTCCTCGTCTCAATGACTAGATTATTTTTCACTTTTTAGTAGAGACAGAGTCTGTCTCTTTTTCATTGCATTCTCAGTACCCCTTTGTTCAAGAACTCCCCTCATCTCAGCATGCCAGAAGTCTGGGATTAGAGTTGTGAACCATCAATATGGTCATTTTCTCTTTCTTTGTTTCTCTAAGTCCCTCACTTTCTTCACCCCTCCCACAATTTATTCATCCTTCCTCCAATTATGTTTCTCTCATTTGCTTACTCTCTCCATTCCTTTATTTCCTCTATTTCTCTCCTCTGCAGTTTAAGGGAAAACTCCTCTATTAACAAGCAGACAAACTATACAAGTGATCCCTGAATGTGTACTCTTGAACTCTACACTTGAAATAGGTGAATTGTGCAGTATGTAAATTATATCTGAATAGAGTTGGTATTTTGCAATTTGTGGACTTTCATCTATGAGGATTATTGAGATAAACCTTCGAGAAAACATAAGCATGAATGAGCACCATAGTTCACACGTATATTTCCAGGAATTTCAGAGGCTGAGCTAGAAACATCACTGGAAAATAAGGGGTTTCAGACCACACTGAGCAACGTAGTAAGACCACACTTGTCCAAGAAATAAGTTCAAAAGTTCCCCAGTAGTGGTGTCATGGGCCTGTACTCTCAGCTTCTGAGAGGCATAAATGCAGGAGGATCACATGAGTTTAGCAGCTTACATTTCCTTGAGCCTTGATGGTTCCAATGTATTTCTCTGGGGCAAAGGGGAAAGCGAAGTTTCCAATCTATAAGAGATATACTGTATAGGTGCAAGAAAAGTCCGGCAGCATACAAAATATTTTATACACGTATCTGAAATGGGATTTATTAACAGGATTGCCAGTCCAGCTCAATATGGGAAACTCAACTGAAAGAACACACTACATTTATAGAATCATTAAGAAAAAACACAGGGTTGCCTCAAGATACACACAAAAGGCTTTTGACAGAGGCAACATACCTTATTGATAAAATGTTTTAAAAACATTAGATGAGAGAAGGCACCTGTTGCTCAGTGAGTAGGGCTCTGGCCCCATATACTGAGGGTGGTAGGTTCAAACCTGGCCCTAGACAAACTGTGATAACACCAATAAAAACAATCTTAGGTGAGACGAGAACGATTTCAGGACTACTGATGGGATTATATATGCATAGATACATATAACTTGTTATACTCACCCGATGGAATATGTTCCTTTTTTTTTTTTCATTAAGTCAAATACACATAGGTCATGAATACATTTATGCATATTTGGGGTACAATGTGTTGATTTTTTAATACAATCTCACATGGCTACATCAAACCAATAAACGTAGCTCTCACTTCATTTACTTGATTATTGTCTTAAGACATTTATGTTTTACACTTGACAGATTTGACTTGTACCACTGCAATATGCTACATAGTTTTGGTTCCACCTTTTTTTTTTTTTTAATAATTTTATTGAATCATAATTATGTACATTGGTGCAATCACAGGGCACGATTCATATACATTCAGAAATATTTTGATCATACTGTTACAGATATCCTTCATGGCATTTCCTTGATCACTATAT
>CAUYON010111834.1:0-37464 GCA_963573935.1 Arctocebus calabarensis | reverse complement strand
TATTTTAAAAAAGCAGTCTTCTTAAAATACTCATTGCAAACTGTGGGGTAAAAACCCACCTCTGTGTGCCATTATGCTTGAGGAAAATGGATTGACATGACTTTTGCTAACGCAGAAAAAGCAAGAGAGCTGGGCTGCCCTGAGGCATACACAGAGGCTGTTTATTGGAGGTAAAAGTCCAGAAACAGAAATTCTGAAGTCATGCTGCTGTTAAGCCCAAGAAGGTTAGAGATTGAGAGCCTCTCGCTTGGTGATATGGTCCAGAGGCTGACAAATGTTGAATACATATTGTCTTAACAGCCTAAAGGTCTCAGCACTGCAGATAAACAGAATCATAAAATCCATTGGAGGTTAACTTGATGGGCATATAGAAAACTTAAAAGAATAATTCCCCTGCAGCTTTAGATTTTTATTTAGATTTTTTGCACAGATGACGCATGTTTTAGAGAGAATGTAAAGCAGAAAAACATTTGTTTTTGTGCAGACTTGATGTTGCCAATTAAGTTTAAAATTAGATAGAAGAAGTTAGGTAATGGTAAATATTTTAGATCATTGATTAGGTGTGTACGTGACCACCAGTGTATAAAAGGTGGCCAGATATAAAGATGTTTTGCAACATGCCATCCTGAGCTGTAGTCTGCTTCTTGCTACTTGAATATTATAGGAGCAAGTTTGCATCTGGGGCAAAGCTTCTGTTCTCTAGTGACTCCATTCATGCAATACCAAATTTTGTTGGAAAATATCTATTCTAGACAAGTGAGAGGGCAAGGGAGAAGAGACACAAAAGGACAGCTCTGTGGCTGATATTTCTGTCCCTCTGAAGCCTGCCCTAACCATGTGAGCTGCAGCATTCTCACAGTAGTCAGGAAAGCTGAGGGGACCCAGGTCACTGATTAGGAGCAGGGTAAGATACTGGTGACAGGGCAAGATGCAGGTGAGGTTGAGTGGAAAGTCCCTGGAGTGTCACTGGGTGAGGGAAACAGACCTCCCTGCATTTTTATTGCTGTTACAACTTTAGGACTTTGGGTGGTTTTATCTGTAGGTAAAGGGACTTCTGAGAACAAATCTATCTGACAGCGGCAATTAAATCCAAGCTTCCTTTCTGACAGCATCATTACCAAGCTGATTAGTGTTTCCAAAAGCCGAATTACACTTGCCATGTTGTAGCCTCATGGATAAAGCTAATCCAATTATTGAACCTAAAACAACCCCTACTCATTGCTGGTTCTGGGACTTTGGTTCCTTTCCTTTCTTTTCTTCTTGGAAGATCCCCTCAGAAGGCTTCCCTGACTGTGTAAGCCTGTAGGGTTCTCCCCAAACCCTACAGTCCAGTGCATGTAGGGCATGTTTGGTTCTACTGGCACTAAGCCACACTCTGTCTTCATCACCTGGCAAGCCAGTGGGTTGGTAGTAAGGTAAGCAGGACCCAGAGCCTGAGGGCCTGTGAGCAAAGGTCTTTAAAAAGCAGCATGTTTGTCTAAGCAATAGCCAACTGGAGCACAGCAAGGGCTATTGAATTGTCTCTCTAGCCCTCAAATTCACATGTCCAAGCCCTAACCCCCAGCGCCTCAGACTGTGACTGTATTTGGAGAGAGAGCCTTTACAGATTAAGTTAGAATGAGGCTATGAGGGTGGGCCCTCATCTGACCTGACCGATGTCTTTATAAGAAAAGATTATGAGACACCAGGGCATGCACACAGAGGGTGACCATGTGAAGAGGCAGCAAGAGGGACATCTGCAAGGTAAGGAGAGAGGACTCTGAGGGAACCAACCCTGCTGCCACTTTGATCTTGGACTTCCAGCCTCTAGAATGATGAAGACATACATTTCTATTATCCTGTTATTAAGCCACCCAGTCTGTGGCATCTTCTTATAGCAACTAAGCAAACTAATATACTTGCAAGAACCAAGAAAAATAAGCCTTAATGGAGATGCTAAAATCAGGGACCACTGGCACCTCTTAGGAACTCTCTGACAAGGCTCAGCACTCACCACTCCCCGAGCTGCTGGTGCTTTTCAAGAGCTACTCCATCTCGAACGCTACTCTAAGGCACCATCCTTTAGGCAAAGACAGCCTATCCTGCTTCCAGTGTCTCAATGTACTGGTCCTTTATAAAAAAGCACAAGGGCCAGGCATGTAATGAACACTAACAAGAAATAGAGGGGACATCTACTCACTGTTCAGCCACATTTGGGTCAAGAGAATCAGTTTCTGTGGGTGTTTCAGGCAAGGAGGAGCTGGACTCCTGTATCTGGCATAATTCCTCATCTGTGATGATATCAAACACAGCATCATCTGGTGGCCTGTAGTCTGTGTTTGCTCCTGAATGCAAAGGAAGATCAGTAAAGAAAAGACACACATGCTGTTATGCGCAGGACAGGGAAGGGCCTTTAGGAAAGGAAGGGAGTAGGGAGTACAGCTGTGCAGAACAAGCCTCTGGGACACATTTTAAATGGTCATTCACTGATAGCTATCCTGTCCAGATATAAGACAGTAATTATTTATTATTCTTTGAAAACAGTAGTCTGTCTGACCTGCATTTCCCTCCAGTCCACTGGATGGGAAAGAACTTCCCTCTGCTCAAGGAGTTGCACTAGAGGCCTCATATCTGACTTTCTGGGTCACTAACTTGGTAGGAAGGTCCTTGTAGGGCTGCCCACCCACCCATAAACACTCTGTAGCATATGTCATTAAAAATGTAAGAGCAAGACTGAGGCAAAAACAACAAGAACAACAACAACAAAAAAAAAAAAAAAAAAAGAAAGAAAGAAAGAAAAAGAAAAAAGAAGAAAAAATCGAGCAGATAGGAAACGTCAAAAATCAAAACAAGTGACTTCAGCACTCTGGCCCAGTATCATTCCTTGCTGTTCTTAGGACACCTTCCAATGTGTCAGGGCACAAGAGCTCCTGGGTTGGTTAACCAGGTCATGTGAGCTACAAGTTACCAGCTAGCTCTGCTACATGACTACTGGGACAGACTCTGCTTTCGGAGAAATATTCTTCTTCTTGTCTCAAGTCTATAAAATGAACAGCTTGAGCCATAGACTGGAAAATGTTACGATAACTGTTCTCTTCTTATAGACCCAGCCCAGCCACACTCCTGAACCTGCCTTCTGAAGCTGGCAGAGGGAAGGGAAAAGCAGGCAACAGGGATCCAAAATGATGTCCACTGAGAGAAATCACAGACCTAAACAAATGGGCAGTTATACCATGTTCAGGTATAGAAAGAGTCAATTTTACTAAGACAGCAGTTCTCCTCAAACTGACCGATAGACTCAATGCAATCCCAATTAAAATACCACCAGGATTTTTGTAGAAATTGTCAAACTGATTCTAAAATTTATATGGAAAAGCAAAGGACCTAAAATAGCCAATTCTTTGATAAAGGACAAAATTGGAGGAAACACTCCACCTGATTTTAAGATGCTTTATATGGTAATCATAACTGTGCAGTATTGGTAAAAGAATAGATGCATAGATTAAAGGAAGAGAATAAAAGTCCAGATATAGACTCACACATGTAAGATCAATTGATTTTTGACAAAGGTGCAAAGGCAATTCTATGGAAAAAATAGACTTTCAATCAATGGTGTTAAATGACTAGACAACCATATAAAAAAATGAATGCTGGGTGGCACCTAAAGCTCAAGTGGCTAAGGCGCCAGCCATGTGCACCAAAGCTGGCAGGTTTGAAGCTGGCCTGGACCTGCCAAACAATGACAACTACAACTAAAAAATAACAGGGCATTGTGGCAGGCGCCCATAGTCCCAGCTACTCAGAAGGCTGAGGCAAGAGAATCGCTTAAGCCAGGAGTTTGAGGTTGCTGTGAGCTGTGATGCCATGGTACTCTACCCAGGATGATAGCTTGCGACTCTATCATAAATAAATAAATAAGATAAAATAAAAATAAATTAAGAAAATGAATGTCTCCTTATCCTTTGCACCATACACAAAGGTTAATTCAAAACAGATCATAGACCTAAATGTATAACCAGAAGCTATGAAACTCCTAGGAGAAAACAGGAGAAAAATCTTTGAGTCCTTGGTAAAATAAGACACCAAAAGAAAAAGAAAAAAAAGAAAGAAAATCAGCTATAAAATAAAAAATTAATAAATTGGACTTCATCAAAATTATAAACTTTTGCTCTTTAAAGACACTTTTGTACATAAAAAAAAAAAGACAAGCTATAGATAGGGAAAAAATACTTATGAACACACAACTGATAAAGAACTTTTATACAGAATAGTGGACTCTCAATGTTCAGTAATTAAAAATGTAGTTGAAAAAGGACAAAAGATCGGAAGATTTACTAATCCACATCCCACCGTCCTAAGCAATTCCTTGCACCCCATTAAATAATGGGGCTTGCCAAATTCCTTGGTGATCCACTTAAACAAATAAGAAACTAACAACAGTATTTCTAAAGGCTGGCTGGCCTGTGTATAGGCAGAGGCCAAAGAGGAGTTCACAGACTCCAAGAGCAGAAGGCAGAAATGAGACCTACTTCTGTCCATGCCATCTCAGCTCTGCCTCCCTGTGCTCTACATCCAAAGTCTAATACCCCAGAGGGCAGCTGGTCTGTTCAGAGCAGAAGCAGTAGGACCCAAACTCTGCTTCCTTTTACTGGGAAGAGTGGGATACATCCTCTTTGTCCCTTGTGTCCTCCCACTCAGCCCAGTAAAAGAGAAGAGCATGAGCTTCAGGGAGAAAGTGAAGAATTTGTACAAGTCTAGATACAACTTCTGAACGTGGATTACTCTGGGAGAGAAGATGAATATCTGGGCTGAGGCTCTGGTAGACAGCATTTTCCAAAGCATGGGGTGTATTTCACTGGTGGTATGTGCGTTAAGAGGTACAAAGACCTCATCTTAAATCACAGTAGAAGAAAGTTATTTCCTTTTCAATTCTCTTTCAATCCTAATTACATCAAAAAGAAAGCTTCAATTTGTGGTAATATATTTTTAGCACCTCCTTAATATCTAAGCTTAGACAACATTGAATTCAGCTTGTTAGAGCTGACTAGTCATAACAGGGTGGGGTGGCACCTAGAGAACACAGTAGGCAGTAGCAAAAGCCTGACCTTGGCCTCCTGTGGCTTGGGGTCCAGTGTGGGCTGGTGACAGTGTGGGGCTGAGCTCTTCCTGGCTAGTGCCTGAGCCAGTGCTATCAGGGGAGCACTCAGCTTCACTGAGCTTCTGGAAACAGGCTCTGCAGCAGCGCTCCTTCTTGCCACTGTGCTTGGTCAGGATATAGTTGTTGCAGCAGTAGTAGCAGAAGATGCGGCCACATATCCTGGCAACAAAACAAACCCAGCCTGTGAGGATGATGTACTGTGGATCTCTTGTGATCTGCTCAGCATCAGATGGGCTCTGTGTTGGGCTGTGGAAACCATGTGGCTCTCATGAGACTTGGTTGTCTCTACTTTAGAGAGTGGCCTTGGTAAGCTCAGTGGGAGGGTTTTATTTCCTAGGGTCCTGGGAGGCAGGGAGAGAAGGTACATGGCTGAGCCTGCCTTTCCTGACACCATGCTGCAGGTGAGAACCCTTCACCTCTGGGGCTACGGCTCTAAGACACATAGACCCTCAGGGGCCTATGCCAATCATTCCCACCTACTCCTATCCAGCTGGAGATCCATATTTACTTACCCTTCTCTGGGCCCTCCAAGAGTCTCTGCATCCCTGGCATTGCCTGTGTTCCTCTAGAAAAGCCTCAGGTCCAGCTGCTATTGGGTTCCAGTAGCCCCATTCCCTCCAGTATTCACGGGTTGAGAATGGCTGGAAGATTGCTCGTTTCCAGGTACATCACATCCCAGTGGCTCCTTTAACTCTCCCTATACCTCTATGTAGGGAGTAATTAACTCTCTTTCCTTTTAGTGAGTTCTGAGTAACCTGCTAGTACCCTATCTAACACACGGTCCTCATCTGGTTCCCTTAAAGCCAAAAGCAATATGCTTTTCCTAGATAGCCAGTCCTGGTACCAACACCTATCACTGAGTCCTTGTTCAGAGCCATTTGCTCTGGTCTTGGGCCCTGCCCAGGTTTCAGTGTTGGCCTGTGAGTTGTATGCTGACCTGCAGTGGTGCCGCCGCACCATCCAGCTGAACTCCCGTTTGCAGTCTAGACAGTGATTTGCCTCAGTGTCTCCAAGCCACCGCTCCTCAGCACTGAGCTTCTGTTGAAATTCCAGGGCATCTGACTTTTGCCAGAGAGCATCCTTGTCCCTGGAACAAAACCACATTTAAAAAAAATAAAGGAATCCACGAAAATAATCAAATTATCCCTGTTTCGCTTT
The DNA here is from genome assembly GCA_963573935.1 of Arctocebus calabarensis. Lineage (NCBI taxonomy): Eukaryota > Metazoa > Chordata > Mammalia > Primates > Lorisidae > Arctocebus > Arctocebus calabarensis. Next base: position 31,169 of record CAUYON010111834.1, on the reverse strand, counting down.
TTAAAACTGCTATTAAATTTCTGAAGTCAAAGAAAGACAATTCACTTTCACCTTGGAAACACACCACATGGAAGGCTCTATCAACTGCAAAGAGGTGCCAGTGCTGACAAGGCCTCACACCACTCAGGCATCTAAACAATAGCGCTGATAAATATGAGGGTGGTGGTGGTGGCAGAGCAAGATGGTGGACCAGAAGGATTGTTCAGCTGAGCTCTCCTACTATGAATAGGGGGAAAGAGAGAACCCAGCCATACCTGGCATGGGGACCTTACCCAGAGTCATAGTTCAGGGAGCACATTGAGGAAGTGGTGAGCTAGATACAGCCATGTGACCCAAAGCAGTGGAAATCTCACTCATCAGGCAAGTAATTGTGACCTGCTGTGATTGGCCAGATCCCCGACAGAGGTCCAAGACAGGAGGAAGCCTTATCCAGAGTTTTCGGTTGGGGGAACTTGCTATTGAGTGAAAGGCTAGGAAGGCTGGGTAGATTCTAACAGTATACATCAGCAAACAGATTTGAATGTAGGTTGGAATGGGTTGCCATGGCTTTGGTGGCTGGCAAGACAGCCATACTGGGAATGTCTAGGCAGCCAGGGGGCTGCCATTGTGGGAAGGTAGTGAGAAGGTCTTTACAGGGGCCTAAAGCATGGCTGTCTTAATTCCATCTGCTGGAATCAGAACTCCACTCTTGGAAGAGGCTGAAGGAATTCCACACCCCATGGGAACTGCAATCAGGGGGCACAGTGAGACATGACTCTGAAGGATTATGGAGAGCGTTAAGATCCCAACCTGGCACGGTCTAAATGCTGAGGAAACAATCAGGTGATCACCAAGGACAACTTGGTTAGGAATAAGAACCACAGAGTTTGCCGACTGCGAGCTCCATTTCCTTAAAAAAAAAAGCACAGCGCCACCTGGTGTTCTGGTGACATACTGCAACATATATATTTCTATTGAAAGCAAGGACTCCTATATTTTTGGTCATTCTCTGAGACAAAGTAATTTGAAGCAAAGGAGGAAGTGAGAAGGAAAAAGAAGGACAAGGAGGTGAACAAGAAGAAAGAACACATGAGGAAGAACCAATAAAAAAATCTGGGCAATATGAAAAACCAAAAGAGAGGAACTCTCCCAAGGGGCCATGAGGCAGCTAATGCAGAAGACTTCACCAATAAAGAAGTAATGAATTTGACAGAAAGGTAATTTAAAATATGGATGATAAATACAATCAAAGAAATGGATGAGAAAATGGAAAGACAGAAAAGTCGGACAAGAGACATGTACAATATAGAAGGGATATGGCAGAGCTTAAGGAAATGAAGACAATTAAAGAATGTAAAGATGCAGTACAAAGTATAAAAAAATAGGTTAGACCATAGAGAAGAAATAACCTTAGAGCTAGAAGATAAAGTTTTCAAGTTAACCCAGGTAGTCAAAGAGGCAGAAAAGAAGAGAGAGAAAGTAGAACAGTTACTTAGAGAACTATGAGACTCCATGAAGTGTTCAAACATACGAATAATCCAGATCCCTAAAGAGGAAGAAGATTGTCCCAAAGGAATGGAAGCCCTACTGGAGACTATCATAAATGAAAACTTCCCAAGTTCTACTAAAGATCTCAAAACACTCCTTTCAGATGGATATCAAATCCCAGATCATCCCAACTCAAACAGAATTTCTCCAAGACACATTATAATGAAACTGTCCAAAATCAAGATGAAAGAAAAAAATTCTGCAAGTAGCCAAGAGTAAGTGCCAACTGACCTACAAAGGCAGAGCGATTAGGATGGCAGGAGACTTTTCAACGGAAACCTTCCACGCCAGAAGAGAATGGTCATCCACCTTCAACATTCTTAAAACAAATTTCAGCCCAGAATTCTGTACCCTGCTGAACTAAGCTTCAAAACTGATGGATAAATCAAATATTTTATAGATATACAAATGCTGAGGAAATTCACCACCATAAGACCAGCTTGGACCTATTCTCAACACTGACCGCCAGGATGGACCACCAGCTAAGTAAACACCCAGAGGTCAAAACTTAGCTTTCACAATTGCACTAAGAATAAATCTATACAACAGACTTTCATGAAATAAGGTTAATAGAACTCCACCATGCTTTTTAATTCTCTCAATAAATGTCAATGGATTGAATTCACCACTGAAGAGGCACAGGCTGGATGACTGGATTAAAAAAGCACAAGCCATCTATATGCTGAATCCAGGAAACACACTTCACCTTGTAGGACAAATCAAGACTCAGGGTTAAAGGATGGAAAACAGTATTTCAAGCAAAAGGACATTAGAAGGAAGGAAGGGTTACAATCTTATTTTCAGATACAAGTTGATTTAAAGCAACTAAAATTAAGAAAGACAAATATAGATACTTTATACTGGTCAAAGGAACATTACAACAAAAAGACACTTCAATTTTAAATATTTATGCACCTAACTTAAATATTCCCAGATTTATGAAACAGAACTTGATGGATTTGAGCAATATGTATATCCCATAACACCATAATAGCTGGGGATTTAACACCCCCCTGAAAGAACTGGTCAGAACCTCTAAACAGAAACCAAACAAAGATACAAAGGACTTAAATGTGACCCTAGAACAAATAGGATCAATAGACATATACAGAACACACCATCCCAAAGCTAAACGATACACATTTTTCTTGTTAGCCCCATGGTACATATTGTAAAATAGACCACATCCTAGGATACAAATCAAACCTCAGAAAAATTAAAAGAATAAATATCATACCTTGTATCTTTACAAACCACAAGGCAGTAACAGTAGAACTCAACTTCATCAAAAACATTCATCCCCATGCAAAGACATGGAAATTAAACAACCTTATGTTGAATGATAGTTGGGTTCAGAAAGAGATAAAAAGAGGCAATCATTAAATTTCTCAAACATAACAATGAAGACACAAGTTAACAAAACCTGTGGGATATAGCAAAAGCAGTCTTAAGCGGGAAACTTATCACATTAGATGCCTATATTGAAAAAACAGAAAGAGAGAGTATCAACAAACTTATGAACCATCTTACGGAACTGGAAAAAGAAGAACAATTTAATCCCAAACTCAGCAGAAGAAAAGAATCAACCAAAGTTTAATTAGAGATTAGTGAAATTGAAAACAAAAGAATCATTCAGAAAATTAACAAAACAAAAAATTAGTTTTTCAAAAAAATAAATAAAATTGATAAATCTTTGGCCAGATTAACTAGAAACAGAAAAATAAAATCTCTACTAACCTTAATCAGAAACAATAAAGGGGAAATAACAACAGAAGCCATGGAGGTACAAGAGATCTGAGTACTATAAGAAACTCTATGCCCAGAAATTTGACAATGTGGAGGAAATGGATCAATACCTGGAAAAGCACCCTCTCCCTAGACTTAGCCAGGAAGAAAAAGAGCTCCTGAACAGACCAATTTCAAGCACTGAGATCAAAGAAACAATAAAAAATCTCCCCCCCAAAAATTCCCTGGTCCAGATGGCTTCACACGAGAATTCTATCAAACTTTCAAAAAGCTTATACCCATGCTGCAGAAATTATTCCAAAAAATTAAGAAAGAAGGAATCTTCCCCAACACATTCTATAAAGCAAACATCACACCCTCAGTGTGAGCATGAGGAGAGGATTGAGGAGGGACACCAAAACCAGGAAAAGACCCAACTAAAAAGAAGAACTTTAGACCAATTTCATTAATGAATATAGATGCAAAAATTCTCAATAAAATCCTAGCCAATAGATTACAACTATACATTAAAAAAATCATTCATCACCATCAAGTAGGTTTCATCCCAGGGATGCAAGGCTGGTTTAACATACACAAGTCCATAAATGTAATCTACCATATTAACAGAAACCAAAACAAAGACCTTATGATCCTCACTATAGATGCAGAAAAAACATTTGATAAAATTCAGAATCCTTTTCTAATCAAAACACTGAAGAATATAGGCATAGGTGGTACATTTCTTAAACTGATGGACACCATCTGCGACAAACTCACAGCTAATATTATACTGAATGGAGTAAAACTGAAAGTTTTTCCACTTTGAACTGGAACCAGACAAGGTTGTCCTCTATTGCCGCTACTATTCAAAATAGCGCTGGAAGTTTTAGCCAATACAATTAGGCAAGAGAAGGAAATAAGGGTATCCAAATGGGGGCAGAGGAGATCAAACTCTCATTCTTTGCTGATGATATGATCTTATACTTAGAGAACCCCAAAGACTCAACCACAAGACTCCTAGAAGGGATCAAAAAATACAACAATGTCTCAGGATATAAAATCAATGTTCCCAAATCAGTAACCTTTGTATACAACAATAACAGCCAAGATGAGAAGCTAATCAAGGACACAATTCCCTTCATAGTAGCTTCAAAAAAAAATGAAATACCTAAGAACATACCTACAAATAGAGGTGAAGGACCTTTATAAAGAAAATTATAAAACCTTAAGAAAAGAAATAGTAGAAGATATTAACAAATGGAAGAACATACCATGCTCATGGCTAGGAAAAATCAACATTGTAATAATTTCTATACTTCCCAAAGCAGTCTACAGATTCAATGTTATCCCCATTAAAATACCATCATCATACTTTCAAGATTTGGAAAAAATGATTCTTTGTTTTGTATGGAACCAGAAAAAACCCCGTATAGCCAAGGCAATTATTTTTATATTATTTTTATTTATTTATTTATTTTTATTGAATCATAGCTGTGTACATTAATTCAATCATGGGGTACAGTGTGCGGGCTTCACAAGCAATCTGAGATATTTTTATCAACCTGATTGACATAACGTTCATGAGATTTTCTCGTTTACTATGTGAAAACATTTTTGATCTGTATTTAGAAGTTTTCTCCTGACTCTTCAAATATGTACCACACATGTGATCTCACCCTTTGTCCTATCTCCCCCCACCCTCTCCCTCCTCTTCCCTTCCTCTCCCCTTTCCCTGTCTTCCTGTGCAATAAAAGGGTTGTAGCCTTCACTTGAACGATAAAGAATTTGTCTCATATTAGGGGTGTATACATTGGATACTTTTTCTTCCATTCTAGAGATACTTTGCTAAGGAACATGTTCTCCACTCAAAGTATTTGTTTTAAACTGATCCCTGAACTTCAGATAAAATGTTCGTCTTCTTGCTTTATACATTTTGGTCAACATTCATGGCTGAAACGGTTACCACCTGTATGTTTATTCCAAGTTACTCCCAATTGACATTTCCGTCTTATGCTCCATACTCATATATTCAATTTAATATTGAACTACTCCAATTGCCTAAACAGCTTCCAGGGTATTATATTACATAAGCTAATTCTTATAATAAATCCTTTGTATTTCTAATGGTGGTGGTTGTTTTATTCCCCCTCAACTGAATCTTAACTGAGACATCTGGTCAATAATGTTAGTAATGAGTGTGGACAGTTTGGGTTTGGCGATCACTGTTCCTTATAATTTTCGAGTCTATCTCTTCCCAGTTGTGCTGTGGAAACCACCTTAGTGGGAGCCTGATTCATCTCACCTGGGTGACTATGGCAGATTCTTAATGGATCTCTGTTTTTATTTTCCCTGAGCTAAATCATTCAAACATCATACTTTTTCCCCCCAGAGTTCAAATCAATTCATGTCATATTTTGCTAGAATTTCTACAGTGATTCTAAAAAGGCCTCACAAAGGACAAAAGTCATCACCTGAACTCGGTCTTTTCTCCCGCTCCCTACACTTCCTTACTCCTAACTAGCTTGTTAAGCCTGGCTCCTCCTTTACAATTCAGCTACATTGGGAAACCTCCCCCTGTGGTTCTCCAGCCCCTCCTTTTCTATCTCTTCACCACCAGTTTGTTTCCGACCATAGTACTTAGGTGCTTACCTACAATTTCATAGGTTTTTAATGAATATTTGCCTACAGTATGAAGAGGTTGCTACTAAATTCCTTTTGTATAGGACCATTAATTTAACTTATAATGGCCATGACCATGTCTGGTCCATTTCCAATTTCCTAGTTTTTAGCAGAATGCCAGTCACTTAGTGGTAGACTGAATTTTTTTGAAGAAATAAACTTATTTTTTGAAAAAAATCATTTCAATATATTTGAGTCTTACTACTGTTAGCAGCATATTACACATTCTGTGTGAATTCTCTAATGTAACCCCCATTTTACAAATGATAATGCCTAAACCTAGTGAAATGAGATAATTTGACTAAAGTCACACAACTGTTTAACTCAAAATTCATTGTCTTTACTGCTATGCTAAATGTTGATCTGAAAGATACCAATAATGTTCTTTTCTCTAAGACGTGTTTGGAGGTTCGAGGTTTATAATGGGCATAAAGCCAAAAGGTAGGGACAGATCAGATGTGCCCACCAAGAGTAAGTGGGTACAGAGGTTCATGTGTTAAAGCTTAACTCCCTTGGAGGAAAACTAATGTTTTACTAACTTTCTGCTCAGGGGCCAAGAAAAAAGTCAAATGTTTTATTCTCGTGGGACATCATCAATATATTTGTGTGTCTGTCTAGTTCATGTTTATATTGTGTGATCACCATGCTATATTGGTTCTCATTCAGTCCAACAAACTGCCCTTTTCATGCCAAGGTAATAAATATGGTGTTCTTTCTCTTGCTTCTATCCTCAACCTAATACAAAAATTTTCTTAATTTATTAAAACAATTTTAAATATCCACTAAAGTTTTGGTCTAGCCGTTTGCTTCCGTGGCATTCAATTACACTTGGTAATTCTTGTTTTGTTTTTTTTTAATTTCAAAATATTACTGGGGAGCAAACGTTTCTGGTTACATGGCTCACTTTTATAATGCTTGAGTTAGGTGTACCAACACCCAACAGTGTTCATTTTGCCTCGGTTGTAGGTTTGTACCATCCCTTTCTCCACCCCAGCCCCTGCTTGATTCCCACTGAGTTTTGTCTCCCTCTGTGCATTTGTGCTCACTGGTTAGTTCCAGTTTAATAGTGAGCACATGTGTTTTCTTTCTTTTCCATGCCTTAGCTATTTCACTTAGAATAATGGTCTCCAGTTTTATCCAAATAGTAGTAAAAGGCCTTGTTGATGCCTCTTCATGGCTGAGTAGTACTCCATACATACATATACATTTTTTTCATATACATTTTGATAACCACTCATGAACTGATGGGAATTAGGCTGATTCCCATTGTTTGTAATTGTGACTTATGCTGCAATAAATATTTGAGCACAGGCATCTTATGATAAAGTGATTTATTTTCCTTTGGGTAGATATCTAGCATGATTTGGATGGATTAAACTGTCAGTAGATCTCGAGCATCACCTGTGGCTCAAAGGAACAGGGCACAGGCCCCATATGCTGGAGGTGATGGGTTCAAACCTGGCCCTGGCCAAAAACTGCAAAATAATAATAATAAAATAAAATAAAAATAAAACTGTCGGTAGGTCTCCATTTAGTTCTTTGAGATATCCATGCCATTTTTCACAGAAGCGGCACTAATTGGCCCTCCCACTGGCAGTGTATAGGGGTTAGTATTTCTTCCTCTCTGCATTCATGCCAGCATCTATTTGTTTTTGGACTTATTAATAAAAGCCATTCTAACTGGGGTAAGTTATGAGGTTTTAATTTGCATTTCCCTGGAGATTAATGACATTGAGCAGTTTTTCATATGTTTATTGGCCGTTTGTCTGTCTTTTTGGAAAATACTCTGTTCATGTCTTTTGCTCACTTTATAACAGGGCTGTTTTTTTTTCTTGTTGATTTGCTTGAGTTCTTTGTAAATTCTACTTATTAGCATTTTATCAGATATACATGTATAGCTTGCAAATATTTTCCTCCCATTCTACAGGCTGTCTGTGTGCTCTGTCGATTATTTCCTTGGCTGGGCAAAAGCTTTTTAATTCAATCATGCTTCATTTATTTATGTTGCTGTTGCTATGATTGCCATTGAGGTCATCTTTGTAAATTATTTGCCTATACTTTGGTATCTAGAAGTTATTCCATCTTTTTATTCTAGAATTCTTATGGTTTTATGCCCTTATATTCAACACTTGTATCTATCTTGAGTTAATTTTTGTGAGTGATGAGAGATATGGATCTTATTTTATTCATCTGCAGGTGGCTGATTTTCCCAGCACCATTTGTTAAAGAGAGATTCTCTTCTTCAGTGTATAATGTTGTCTGTTTTGTCAAAGATTGTTTGGCTGGTTTTTTTTTTTTTTTTTTTTTGAGACAGAGCCTCAAGCTGTCACCCTGTATAGAGTGCTGTGGCATTACAGCTCACAGCAACCTCCAATTCCTGGGCTCAAGCGAGTCTCCTGCCTCCGCCTCCCAAGTAGCTGGGACTACAGGCGCCCGCCACAACGCCCGGCCATTTTTTGGTTGCAGCCGTCATTGTTGTTTGGCAGGCGAGGCTGGATTCAAACCCGCCAGCCTCAGGTGTATGTGACTGGCGCCTCAGCCCATTGAGCCACAGGCGCCGAGCCATTGTTTGGCTGGTTTTATATCTGGGTTCTCTGTCTGTTCCTTTGGTTTATCTCTCTCTCTCTCTCTTTTTATGCCAGTACCACGTTGTTTTGAGTTTAGAGTTTGCTTTGAAATTTGGTAACGTAATTCCTCCATCTTTGTTTTTGTTTTTTCTTTTTTTCCCCCGCTTAACATTTCTTTGGCTATTCAGGCTCTTTTCTGAACCAGAAAATTTTTTGGAACCAGATCTGGGAAATATGGCATTGGTATTTTAATGGGGATTGCATTGAATCTGTAAATCACTTTGGGTAGTATGGACATTTTAACGATGTTGATTCATAAGCATGATAGATTTATGTATTTGCTTGTGTTGTGGGCAATTTCTTTCCACAGTGTTTTGAGATCCTCTTTGTAAAGATGTTTCACCTCCTTCGTTAAGCATATTCCTAGGTTTTTTTTTTTTTTCCTCGTAGCTATTGTTTGGATGGGGTTCCCCCTACACACAAGAGGTTGTGTCTTCAGCACATGTTGGGTGAGAACATGCGGCCTTCCTTGTGGGTGCTTTGGGGGTGATCTTAGTTCTGTGTGGAGGTCTGGGCTCTATTAATTGATACCCAGTGTGGTGGTTTGCTCAACGTCTGCTGTCTGCAGACTGTGGAGGTGGTAAGCTCTGTGTGGGGAAATGGTCCTCATCTCTCTCTGATGGGGAAGAACAGAGTTCTTTGAAATCTCTCTTCTTACCCCTGCCCTGTGGTCTTCCTAGAAGTGTGAATTGTATTGGCACATCCAGTGTAATCTCTGAGAGAGTAGGTGGTGCTTGTGGTAAGGGGCAACTACACCCTGTATGATTGAGTCAGAAAATGTTGTAAAGAACTGTGCAAATTGGCCTTTATCTCAGTAGGTGGCTCTTGGCAGAATGAACAATCTACAGTATTGCTTTTGGGACATGTAGCCAGTTGTTGCCCCTCACGACAAGCACTGGGATGCCCAGGTCAAGGATGGGGCCCTGACTCTAGCAGGCGAGTCCTTATTCTTTCCCACAGTAGGGGCATGTGAGGGAATTAGGCCGGGCAGGGCTGGGTGGGCTGGGCCTGCTTTCAGGCTCCACGATAGCCAGGAAGGTAGCTGTCTAGATAAGAGTGGATGCTTCCTCTCAGGCTGCTGGGAATACCTACCAAGGAGGGGTGGCCCCACTTAGCCAGAAAGTCTGCATGTTGGGAGTGGACAGCTGAGGCTCACCATCTGGCTGTCAGGAGCAGGCTTTGCTCTTCTCCGGCATCCCTGCTCTGTGGTCTCTCTCTGCTGTTTGCCAGTACGTAGGGGTTTAAACAGGCTGAGTTCTCCAAGGATAGCCCTGCAGGCCAGGAGCTTTCCTGCCCGGGACCGTGCCCTGGGCTGACAGCATGGCTTCACACTGGGGGAGAGGTGCTCTGTGGGTACCCTGTGGCTGGGACCTACCTTGCACTTTCTTTTCAATCTTCCCACATGGGCTTCCTCACCTCTCAAAATTAGTTCACAAACCTTCCCACCATTCTATTCTCCTGAGCAACACAATCAAGTCCTGTGGGCACAGAATTCAGCCTGCGAGCCTGTCTCCTGGTCCCTGAAGATCATTCTCTGACTATGTCCATCTCATAGGTCCAAAGTTGCCTACGAGGTGCTCAAGCAAGCGTAATGTCCCTCCTTTTTAGTATATGCCTTGTTCTCTGGGAGCAGCTGGGCAAGCAGCCCTGGGGAGACCTGGTGAGCAGAGAGCTCACAGTCCACACACCCCTTAATCTGCTGCTGGTCGTTCAGAGGAAAGGTTTGAGGCCCTCTCTGTGGAAACCTTGGTATGGTGGATGCACCAGTGGAGCGGAAACAGCAGAACCTCGGGACCCCACTTGTCTCTCTTGGCAAGGGGGTGAGAGGAAGAGCTAGAAAAGACTCTGAGCTGAGTGCTCCTGGTCATCTCTCTCTCTCTTTCCAGAAAGCAGCCCCTGCCCAGAACATCCAGCCTCTGCAGTCAAGCAGATCCCTCAGGACCCAGTGGTCCCTTGCCTTGTGGCTCCCACCATCAGGGCTGGAGTTAGGAAACATTTGTGTGGAAATGAGCAATATGAAAACTGAGGGACATAAGCCCCCTGAGAAGACACAAGTGCCTGCAGGTGGAGAAGCAAAACGGTGCTTGTTGTCTCTGCTCCTCAGGTCTGTGGGGGTGGCAAGTGCCCCAGCAGAACTGGCAGAAGGGTGTTTTGTCCTCAAGGCGCTCCCTGTACAATGGTGACAGCAGCTTTTCAGTTCGTGAGGGTAGAATGGCCAGACATGTGAGGTAGGGAAAAATAAAACCTTCACTTGCCCTTTGTCCTGGCCTCCAACCCTCTGGGGAGCGGGGGTGGTGGTGTTGGCCTGTGTCATTTTCTTGCTCCTTCTTTTTCTGCTTTGCAATTCCTTCCCGTGGAATCTCTTTGTAGCTTCTGCCACTTTTCTTTGAAATTACACTCAGGCATGTTTGTTTGCATGTTTTTCCTCTAAAACTTTTCTTCTTTCTAAGAGGATCTGGTCAGTCATCTTGTCTCCTCTCCCACATGCAAGTACCATTTGCTCTTTGAGCCAAACCGTGGCTCAAGATTTCATCCCAAATATTTGGTGATATGAGAGGATGTTAAGGAATGTGAAGAGTGACAAGAAAGGAAAGAGAGAAGTTAGGCATGTTATGTTCTAATCCATGAATCTTTATTTCATCCTATGTCTATAATCTTTGTGATATGCACCCAAATGAACAAATTACACAGATTTTAAAATAAATAAATGAAGGATTATAGCTATAAACTGAAATTAACATTGATAAAAGTAATTTAAAGCATGTATAGGAAAAACTAATAGTAAGTGTGAGTATTAAAGAAGTAATTATTTGGGAAAATATTAATGTTTAAATGTAAATTTATTTTTATGTATACTTCCCTCTCTTAGGAAAGGTTATAACAAAAGCTGTATGTTCAATAAGCACTGATTGAATGAATGGATGAATCAACAAGAGCTAAGTGTAAATTAATCTTACAACTAAAATTAATAAAATGGCATCACCTTAACTTCAGCTATAAGCATAAACAAGAATTCTTTTCAATAGTAACTTTTCATGGCATATAAAATAAAAACAATTCAATGTCGTAGCTTTGTATCCAAAGCTTTTCATAATATGAATCTCATTTTATGCAAACCTTTAATCATTCTTTCTTCACTAGTATCTAAGTCAGCTTTTTCTCACTTATATATGTTTTGTGTTTTCAGCCTTTAAACTTTTGCTTGTTCTTATTGCTTTCTTTCCATCCACTTTTTTTTAGAGACAGAGTCTCACTTTGTTGTCCTCGATAGAGTGCTGTGGCATCCCAGCTCACAGCAACCTCCAACTCTTGGGCTTAGGCGATTCCCTTGCCTCAGCCTCCCAAGTAGCTGGGACTACAGGTGCCCACCACAACACTCAGCTATTTTTTTAATTGCAATTTGGCTGGGGTTGGGTTTGAACCTGCCACCCTCAGTATACGGGGCTGGAGCCCTACTCATTGACCCATAGGCCCCACTCTTTCCATCTTCTTTTTACTCCTATTCATTATTTAAGAAAAGCTTTAATGGTACTGGCACAAAAACAGAGAGATAGGTGTCAAGAGATTTAAACTGTGAATTAAAAGCAGCAGTCTAATAGACCATAGCTTTCCTTCTGCAACTAAAGGCAATTCTCTATTAGGAGAAACAGGAGACGATGCTGTATTAGGAGATTATAAAATTCTTTCTTAGATTTTAAGAAAGGTAACATTTATTGAATTTATACAACGTTCAGCTTTACAGAGATGAGGGTCAGGGCAGGTGTCAGATAGGGGAGTAATAACCTCATCTTAAATTTCTTTGAAGAGGTCGAAAAGATCAGAATATGAACAGAGCAAAATTGCCCAGGGAACCCTCTGCCAGGCTTCCTGCATTAAATTTTATCTACCAATCATTGAAGAGTTTGGGAATACTACCAAGAAATCACGCGCGTGTGTGTCTGTGTGCATGCAAGCGTGAGCGGACACACGTGTGTGTAATAGTTGATCGACTGATATCAGTTGAGATTTATAACGTAACAATACAAAAACAGGTAACAGCGTTTAGATACCAAACCACTCCTTGCCATACCCAATTAAAAAAGCCAACAGGTTTTTCTAACAGCCATTAACCAACTATTGCAATGTTGTGAAGGAGATTCTAATTTGTCATAATTTCATTCTTGATATTATTAAGAAAGGTAACTGTAACCGAATTTGCAGTAAGATACAAGGGCTAATTCAACTATCCTCATAGGTACACGTGCAATAAACACATGTCAAAACACACCATTTTCATAGGTGATTGGGCTTTTACATTTTGGAGCGGGTTGTTAAAATTATAATTATGCAATTTAGAAGGCAAGAAGGCAATTTCCATATGAAAATAAAGCCTCAGAAAGCCAGATCAAAATGCAGTTGGGAACCTGATATAAATTTATGACACCAGAATTGCAGATAATCTCAAAGTAATGGTTTCCAGAGATGAACCACAGAGTAACTTCTACTTTCCTCTGTCACTAGGCAATAACTTCAGAATAAGAATCCTATATTCACACCTATAATATTCATTTCATGTTTTTGATTATTTTTTCCATAGATAAGTCTTAGGCAGGTACAAACTGAAAGAAGCGAGAAGCTTGAGTATTGCATTAGTCTGTAAGTGGAAGACTGAGATTTATATTGGTGTTCATAGTTCTTCTAGAGAAGGGATTGATTATGTTGTGAGTACAGAATATTGAACAGAGTTCTCAAATATTTTGGAAGTAGTAATAAGAAAAAGAAATGATTGGATATAAGTAAGCCAAGGAGTGATAAGAAGACAGAAATAAGAACTGTTAGTAAATTTATTGCTTGCCAGATATTCTATTTTTTCTCCTACATTTCCCAGGCTTATTGCAGCTAGCCATAGTCATACATCTTGCCCAGCCAATGAACTGTGGGGCAAAGTGACATGAGTTATTTCTGGACAAAGGCCATGGAAACCTTAGTAGTAATTATGCAGGATACTATTGTCTGTTTTGGTGAAAGTACTTGATATTGTGGTGTCCCCTGAAACCCTTAGTTCCCGTGGAAGATGACCCTTTGTTGACCTGAGAAAAAGAAAAGCTGGATTGCTTTAAGGCATTAACTATATTTTTCTTTTTAATTGCTAAACCTAGTCTTTCCTGACTAATACACATAGGAGCTGGACAAAGGGTCCCAGAATCCAACATGGATGTGTGAGTCTGTAAAGGATGCCAAACAGCCTAAGATCTGGAAGACTATTGATCCTGGAGAGAAGTTCTCTGTCCTGGTCCCTGGGTCTTATTGACTTTGGGTTTTAAAAAAGAAAATAGCATCCTTTGCAGATACAGTTTTAAAAGAAAAGTGTATTATTATTATTGAGTACGCCCAAATTTACTCAAAAATATCACAACAGTAGAGTTCCCATATTCGTTTTATCTAGCCTCTCCTTTAACACTTTGCATGAATGTGGTATAATTGTTATAACTAATGAACCATTATTGATACATTATTGTTATTTTGTTAACTTTTTAACACATTTCTTTTCTGTTTTAGGATACGATGAAGAATACCATATCATTTTCTTTTCATGTCTCCATAGACTTTTTTCAACTGTGCCAGTTTCTCAGACTTTCCTTGTTTTTGATAACTTTTATTTACAATTTTGAGGAGTAATGACCTGGTAATTTGTTAACTGTCTTTCAATTTGGGTTGTCTAATATTTTTCGTATGGTTACCCTATGAGGATAATTTGAGGCAGAAATATCACATCATACCCTGAGCACTGTGATTTTTAATAAGAAATATATTTGCTTCCACTCTGGCACAGATATAAGTCCTGAAAGTTTCCTAAGTGATAAGTAATAAAAGTGAAATGAGGGTCTTTTGTTATTCGTAATTGAGCCCCTTTTAGCCACACTGGACTTTATGTTAAGGAGGCAACTTTTAGAAAGTCTTTAGTTACCCAGGGAAGAAACTCTAGGATTATAGGTAATTGGAGGGTGGAGAACCCTGTCCTCAGACTTCCCAGGAGGGTATAGGAATTGAAGATTGAATTAATCTCTAAGTATCAATGACTTAATCAATCATGCCCCAGTATTGAAGCCTCCATAAAGTCCCTAGAGGACAGGGTTTAAAGAGCTTCTGAGCACATGAAGGGCGATGTGCACAGAGAGAATTTGGAGATTTCTCCCCTCTTCCGGACCTGGTTCTATGCACCTCTTCCCTCTGGCTGTTCTCCAGTTGCAGCCTTTGTAACAAATCAGCAGTCTAATAAGTTAACTGTTTCCATAAGCTCTGTGAGTTTCTGGAGCAAATATCAAACTCGAGAAGCAGGGCATGGAACCTCTCATTTATAGACAAATTGGACCGAAGTGGTGGGGAATCAGGAGACCTACTACTTTAGATTTTCATCTGAAGGAGTGTGCAGTCTTGTGGAGCTAAGACTACAATAGTCCAAGGTAGTTTCAGAACTGAAGTGACTTGTGGGATACCCAGCAGGTGTCAGAAAACAGGTCGATGTGAGAAAAAAAAATCACAACTATTAAGTATTGAGAATACGGGAGGGGGAAACAAGTGTTTTTTTTTTTTTCTTTTCTTTTCTCCTATACAGGTACACACTTTTGCAATGCCATCACTGATAATGTTGTCTTCATCAACTGCGTGAGGTAATGTTTGTTAAGTTTCTCCTACTATAAAGTCATTCCTTTTCTCTCTTCCCATTTTGTGCCATATAAAAGGAAATTATTTGCATGCTTGTTTTTATACTAAGATTTTACCTAGTCCAATAATTCCAGCTGGACTCTTGTTCTCTTCTTGTGAAAGATTGCAATATATCTGTGTAGCCTTTCCTAATGGTATCTATACAAAGGAAGACCGTCAGGTATTAAAGGTTCTAAGTTGTTACAGAAATGTATATGAAGTTGGAGTTTCTTTATGTTTTTCTTTTAGAATTTCAGCCAACACTTGCATAGCCCACAAAGCAACTCAGAATTTTACTATTTCAGAATGGCAGATGGCAAAATGTATTACTCAGTTCAAGTTGCCATAACAAAATACCACACACACACACACACACACACACACACACACGCACACAAAAAAATACCACAAACTGGGTGGTTTAAACCATAGAAATTTATTTTCCCTCAATTCTGGAGGCTGAAAGTCCAAGGACAGGTGGGTTTCTGGTGAGGGTTCTCTTCCTGGCCTGCAGATGGCCGTTTTCTCGCAGAGTCCCATACAGCCTTTCCTCGGTTGAGAGAGAAAGAGGGAGCGAGCTCGTCTGCTGTCCCTTCCATAAGAATATAAACCTGTCAGTTCAAGACCCCATTATTATAAATTCATTTAACCTTAATGACTTCCATAGACACCTTGCCACCAGGTAAAACCACATGGGAATTTAGATCTTCAACATATAAATTTTGGAGGCACACAACCTTCAGTCCATAGCAGAAAGTACAGAAATAGAAGACAATGCAAATAATTAACAGAAGGCAAAATGCAAAATCTCTCATCCAGTAGAAATAAAAGAAAAACAAATTACTAGAAGAAAAAAATGGTTCATTTTTATTGAGGCTATTTGTCTTTGGGAAAGCAATAATATTTCAAATGCATTAGGTGTCATGACATGATTAGATACATTAATAAATCTAATCAATCCAGCCCTAAAGTGAGGTCCTTTCTATAAATACACAGTACAATTAGAATGAATTGGTCATCTTGATACTGCTCTACTAATGAGAAGGGCCTCTATGAAATGACTATATTCATTTAATTAAAAAGCCCATTATGGGTCTCATTCAAAATGCTGTTCACTGAACTCTTCAGAATAATTCTAGTTTGTTTTAGTAGAGAATTTAGAAGTGTCATTTTTATTTGCTTTCAAAGTTGACAAAACAACAGTATCGTAGAAATTATAATACGCCATTCAGCAAGAGAAGTCTTAATGATTGACTTTTGTAAGTTGAAAAGCCTTAAAACTTGAAAGGAAGTCATGTTATCATAATATGCTAAGGACAAAGAAGGGACTTCTGAATACAGGAGAGGCAAAAATGCAACAAGAATATAAAAAGTGATTTTTCTCTCAAGTACTTGTTCAACGTATTTATAAAGTTGTATTTTGACTACTCTAATGTATTTGAAAGGACAACAATACCAGTAATGTGTACTTGCTAAGGTTTGAATGTGTTCCCCAACGTTCCTGCATTGGAAGCTTAGTCCCCAATGCAACACTGTTGAGAGGTAAGAACTTAAAGAAGTAATTAGGTCATGAGGGCTATACCTTCATAAATGGATTAATGCTGTTAGGTGGAAGTGAGTTTCTTATAAATGGATAGGTTTGGCCCCTTCTCCCTCTGCCCCCACCAGTCCTCTGCCATGTAATAGTGCAGCGAGAAAGCCCCCACCAGATATGACCCCTCAATCTTGAACTTCCCAGTGTCTAGACCTATCAGACAAATTCATTTCTGTTCACTATAAATCACCCATTATAATCACCCTGTTATAGCAGCACAAAATAAACTAAGACACTATTGTATTAACATGTTCCAAAAAGTATGCTTCATAGTTTTACACATAATACATATGAAACCTTGAGAATAGGCTTCTCAAATCAGAGGAAACATATGCAACTCTTTAGAATAATCTATAAAAATATTAGAATCACTCGTCTATAATAAAATAATGGATGATTAAATATATAATGCTAGAACAGCTGATTATATTGGGAGAAAAGAAATGCAGTAAGATTCTTACCTAATTTTATATTCCAGAACAAATTTCAAATAGAATAAGATTTAAGTGGAAAAATGTAAGCATAACATTGTTTGTTGCAAACAGTTAATATTCCTATACTCTGGAGAAGAGGTTAGCAAGCTATGGCCCATAGGCTAAATTCAGCCAGCCACTTGTTCTCATAAATGAAGATTTACTGGAACACAGTCATGCCCATTCAAATACATATTTATCTACGGTAGCCTTTGTGCAGTAATAGCCTAGCTGAGTAGTTACAATAGAGATCATGTGGCTCATAAAACCTTATAGAATTACTATGTGGGTCTTAACAGAAAACTTTACTAACGACTAACCTAGAGGCTAGTGGTGGCTCACGCCTATAATCCTAGGAGAATCCCTTTAGTTCAGGAGTTCAAGACTAGTCTGAGGGAGAGTGAGACTCCTCTACTAAAAACAGAAAAATTATCCAGCCTTGGCATTCTGATGGGTGCCTATAGTTCCGGATACTCCAGCTCCTCAGGAGGCTTGCTTGAGCTCAGGAGTTTGATGATTTAGTGAGTTAAGCTGATCCCATTGGCACTCTAGCCTGGGGCAACAGAGTCAGGCAAATAAAACCAAACAAAGGCAAAGGGAGACCTTTTAAATATGGCAGGAAAGGTAAACATTTTATAGGAGTATTCAGATGTCTTGGTTATTGAAGCATATAATGTTCATGTAATGCTTACAGGATATTGAAGCTATGGATATAGATGTAATTATCTAAGGATAAGGTATAGAATGAGAAGATGAAGTCATTTTGACCCTTCCCCCTTCATTACTCTTATATCTAACTAATTACCAAATTCTACTGATGGTTTCTTTAATATTCTATTAACTGCATGTAAAACTCAGCCACTTATACAAAATCAAAAGAGCAAGTGAGGCAATCACATCCTGGAAAAACAACATACACACACATGAAGTTATATCCTTTCATTTCCATCACAAATGAAAATAAGAGAATTAAGGATATCAAGTCAAATGATTTTTTAAAGAGAAGCAGTAGAAGAAATAAAGCAGAGATCAGGACAAAAATATTTGACCTGAGTTTTGGAAAAGAAAGAAGAGAAAGAATTGTAAATGACAGTAGAGTGGAGGAAATTGCATTCTACAAGTCTGCAGAGGAGACTCAGAGGAGAAAAGGGGGCCTATTAGTTCCACCCATCTCAGAAGACAGTATAGCAGTACTGATAGTGAATACTGGGTGCTAAAAAACATATCTGAAAAGTCCCATTCTTCCCCTGCAGGAAGCAGCAGGACAATTCTGCAGATGAACAGAAGGGCTGAGACTCCAGATGTGGAGGACTTCATGCACGATAGAACACTAATGGGTTTCAGGATGAAGCACGAGGAGTGAAAGCTGAGACCTAAAAAAGGCAGAGACCTTTCCCTCTTTTCCCAACCTGCTCCCTGAAAAGGATCCTAAACGTTTCAGGAACAGGAAAAGCCCTAAAGAAAGGCTACTGTGAAAATGACTAAGCACCTTAATAGCAGTTTGTTTTTTTTCACCCCTCTGGCTATTACCTCTCAGCTTTCTTTAACAGCTCAGTTTCTTTGCTGTCTAGTTTTTCTTTCACAAACTCAATCCTATAGTCTTATCTTCTCATTCTATTCCTTATCCTTAGATGATCTAATTTATATCCATGACTTCAAATTTCATCAATAAGTCAATGACAGATAAATTTGTTTTTTTGGCATAAACTTCTCGACTAAGCTCCATGACCCAATATATCCGAAAGTTTGCTTTCCACTTAAACAATATTTCAATATGCTAAATATCTCCCAAAATCCCCTTGTACTTTCATCACCTTCACATCCAACTTGGCCTTTTCTACAAATCATCTTCGCTGGGTAGTACTCCCTAAGTTGCACAAAGCAGAATTCTTGAGGTTATTTTCACACTTCCCTCTTCATTATTCTATATCTAACTCATTACCAAATCCTATTGATGTTTTCCTACTGAATACCCTATGAATCTTTGTATCACCACCCATCATGCTTCCTTGTTCTTCCCTGAAATCCTGGGAGAGTCTTCTAAATGCTCTTTACCATGTATTCTCGCCTCCCTTGCAAGCCATTCTATACACTCTGTACTAAGTGATCTTTTCTAAAGTCAAATGTGATCACATCAATTCCTTCCTTAAAATCTACTAGGATCAGCCAGACAGGTGTAGTGGCTCACGCTATAATCCTAGGAAGACCCCTTGAGTTCAGAAATTCAATACTAGTATGAGGAAGAGTGAGACTGCTCTACTAAAAATAGAAAAGGTATCAGTCTTGGCATTCTGCTGGGTGCCCATAGTCCCAGATACTCCAGCTACTCAGGAGGCTGAAGCAGGAGGATTCCTTGAGCTCAGGAGTTTGAGGATGCAGTGAGTTAAGCTGAGGCCACTGGCACTTTAGCCCAGGAAACACAATGAGAAAAACAAAACAACAAAAATCTAGTAAGATTATCAAAGGGCTCTTTTTTTTTTCTTTGATTGACAAATAAAGGTTGTTCCCCCAATTGCCCTTAAAACTATAAAAATTAAATAAAAAATCATTTAAGGGCTTAAATAAATTTCTCCCTATATTTTTGCCTCCTCAGTCCTTTATTTCTAGGATTATACTAGCCTAGCCTTATGACATTACTTTAATTTCTCTAATCCAATGTTTCTCAAAGTTCCTTGGACCAGCAGCAGTAGTAGCACTTGGAGACTTGTTAGAAATGCAATTTCCGCAAATACGTCTAGGTTTGCCCAAGCCTACTAAATCATAAACTTTATGTTTGGGCTCCAAAATATGTGCTTCAATAAGCCTTCCAGGTAATTCTGACGCACTTCATTGTTTGAAAATCACTGAACCTTAGTAAATACTGTTTTCTTCACCTACAATTGTCTCCCTCCTCCCTTTTTCTTTCTAATCATTTTTCAAATCTTTGCTCAAATTTTACTTCTTCTAGTATATTTTCTCTGACCTTCCACCTTTCCTTATATCTAGTTTAGAATTTCTCATAATAAACTGTCATTGCTTTGTGTATTTTCTTTCAAACCAACTATTACAATGGATGATTATGTATCTTTATGATTATTTGATTAAATGCCTATCTCCCAAACTAGACATTATAAAATAAGAAATCCTGGACTTGGTTAGATTGACTCATAATTTTTCCAGAATGGTGGCACATAAAAGATGCTCAATATGTTACTAGGTTCCTGTGAATATGTTCAACACAGGAGTAAAATGATGAAGAAGGTACATGATAAAAGATAATTAGCACACTGCATTGTTAATGACAGGCATCCACTGACTTTAGACAATGGGTTGTAAGTCATTCTATAAAACTTACTCAATTAGAGTCTCTGCTAAAGATTCTAAGCCAGTGTCATTTACAAATACAAATAAAATCCTGCAGTTGTTGTCAATCACTAATAACTTTAAGGTTTTAGAAAAGCATGTATTTATACAGAGCATGCTTATACAATGTTCACTTATAAAGAAAAACCTTTCCTAAGTTTTTTTTTTCTTAAATACTTGTTAACATGTGGTATTCCTGTGCAGGGAGAGGAGAAAAAATGAAAAAGAAGCAGTGGCCCGATGAGCTATGTTCAATCTATGCTTCTCTTAGAATATGTTTTATATAAAAATCTTATAACATTCAACAAAAATCAAATAATAAAAGAGACTGCATGGTTAAATATTTTATCCTTGGGAACAAAGATTTATTGGAAAGCTCTTGAACTAAACTCCAGGATCCTTTACGTTCCAAATTATGTTGCCTGGTAACTTAGCAACATAGGTGCTTCATAAAGGACCGTACCTATGATTGCTGACAAAGACAGAAGTTGAGGTCTTCTGGCATGTGCTGATGCAGAAAGATAATGACCTAAGATCTGAACCGGTGACAAAATGTCTAGATTGACTGATAAGGCAACACTCACACATTGGCTTCCCTATGTAGAGGCTTGGGCAGAAGTAAAAAACCTCTATCTTAATAGTTACGTGTTTGGGTCACTGGTTTTCAGAAAGAAAGAGACAGCTTAGAAAAGTGACCTGGAAAATTGAAAAGTTAGGACTTAATTTGAAGAAAAAATTGAAAAGGTAATAGGTCTTGCTCTTGGTTTGCCAAGGCAGGTTGTGAAATGGTATCCTTTTGCCCCTTCTTCATGCCCACTAAAAGGAGATTATTTAGACCAAGATCCCTTCATGATGACTGGTGTAAAAATAAGGTTACATTTGCTTGGTTCTCCTCAAATGCTCTTTTCTGTGAAAAAGATATTTCTAATTTGGTGTTGCAATAAAATACCATACAATAAAGGTATGGTAGAATACCCCATGGCATTAACCTCTACTGGGCATTTTTTAGAAGAAAATGTCCACTGCCTTGTCTGAGTCTGGCACTCAAAAATCTTCATTTTATAAGCTATTTTGCTCTTCTTCTTCAGTGTCATTTGAACATTTACATTTCTAAAGCCATTCTCATTCCCACTTTCTTAGTTCACAACTCATCAGCCCCCTAGAGTCCACACCATGCAACAGTCTCCTAAGATCTTTTTCTTACTTCTGATGTCCTTCTTGTAATTCACGGGCCAGATCTCCAGATTGCTGCTAAGGCTGAAGTATCTATAATAGCAATATGATTATTTGTTTATTCGTCCTTCCATTTTTAGCTATGACTTACTTTTGGTTAATGACCAAATCCTTTGTGTTTGGATTAAAAGTGTTCTGTGATTCAATTGCAGATTACTTATTCTTTTTTTTTTTTTTTTGACAAAGTCTCACTATGTTGCCCTGGGAAGAGTGCTGTAGGATCCCAGCTCACAGCAACCTCAAACTCTTGGGCTTAAGCGATTCTCTTGCCTCAGCCTCCCTAGTAGCTGGAACTACAGGCATCCTAGTAGCTGGAACTACAGGCACCCACCACAATGTCTGGCTGTTTTTTGTTGTTGTTGCAGTTGTTTAGCTGGCCTGGGCCGGATTCAACCTGCCACTCTCAGTGTATATAGTTGGCACTGTAACTACGGTGCTGCGGGCGCCGAGGCTACTTATGCATTCTTATCTCACAGGGAAAATATGCCTTCACTCACCATGCCCCATGCATCATACTTAGTCCTCAGGTGGTATTGAAACATAAGATATTATTTAAACTTCTTTAGCCATATCATGTTGTTTAACACCTTTAAGGCATTATACTTACAGTATTCGTTTGCCCAAAATGTCCAATCCCTTTTGAATCATTTGTGACTGGTTAATTCTTAGTCCTCCTTCCAGAAGGCTCGTATTCCATCTCCTTTTGGAATCTTCTCTCTCTTCTCCATAAGTATTACTATCATTCTCTCTGTCTTCATGTGTTAATCAACACAGGACATAGTATATAGAGTTAGGGGATCACTTTGTGGGGGTTGTTAAATAATCTTTTCCACCTTTGACTTTTATTAAACTGTGTATTAGTTGATAACTCAGACATATTGGCAGTTTAATAAGGATGTGTTGAAAACAGAAATATTTTAAGTCCAAATTTAAATCAGTAAAAAGGAATTTCAAGAAATATAATGAACATAATAACAGCTACTTGTTAAGGTGGGGTATTCCGGTGCAGGGAGAGGAGAACAAATGAAAAGGAAGCAGTAGTAATTGACCCTAAAATAGGAGTCATTAAATAAGTGTATTGATCATCACTTCTAATTCCTTGATTGTCAAAACAAAGTGGGCACTGTGAATACTAAGGTTTGTTTTGCTGTTTTTTTTTTACAATATAGATTGCTATGGTTTGGATTTCTGTCTCTACCAAACCTGATATTGAAATTTGATCCCTTGATATTGCAGATGGGGGCCTAATGGGAGGTGTTTTGGTCATGGGGTTGATCCTTTAAGAAAAGATTAATGTTCTCCCTTAGAGCCGAGATTATTCAAAAGAGTGTGACACTTCCCCTCTCTCTCTTGCCCCCTCTCTCACTAGGTGATCTCTAGTTAGGCCAGTTCCCTATCACTTTCTTTATTTTTTTCATTGTTTAGTTTAGTTGTGGGTTTTTTTTTGTATATATTGATATCTTTATGGGGTACAATGTGCTGATTTTATATATAATTAGGAATGCTTACATCAAACTACTTAATATAACCTTCCCCTCATTTATTTAATTATTGTGTTAAGACATTTATACTCTATATTTAATAGACTTGATATGTACCTTTGCAATATGAACCATAGGAATAGTCCCACTGTTTACCCTCCTTCCATCGAATCTCCCCCTCCCCCTTCCATCTCCTTCCTTTTCCCTGCTTCCTCTGGGGCTGTAGTTGTGATTTATCTTTCTTATGAGAGTATGAGTGATTATAAATTGTTTTCATAATAGTATTGAGTACATTGGATTCTTTTGCTTCCATTCTTGAGATATTTTACTAAGAAGAATATGTCCAGCTCCATCCACATGAACATAAAAGAAATAAAGTCTCCATCTTTTTTAAGTCTGCATAATATTCCACGGTATATATATATACCACAATTTAATAATCCATTCATGGGTTGATGGGCACTTGGGCTTCCTCCATGACTTGACAATGATGAGTTAAGCTGCAATGAACAATCTGATGCAAATATCTTTGTTATAAAATGATTTTTGGTCTTTTGGATATACCCCTAGTAGAGGAATCTCTGGGTCGAATGGCGGGTCTACTTCTAGATCCCTGAGTGTTCTCCAATCAACTTCCCTATTACTTTCCATTGTGAATGGAGGCAGCCTGAGGCCCTTCCAGATGCACAATTTTGAATCTTTTAGCAAAAGTTTCTTCTAGGAATTTTGATCCAATTAAAACTTTTTTCTTTATAAAGTCCCCACCTATAGGTGTTTCTTTATAGCAACACAAAAGAGACTCAGACAGATTTTTTTCAGGGTTGTGGAAAGTCATGTTTTTACATATGATTCTGCTTTGACAGTTTTTAAAATCATGTATTTTAGAGTACAAAAAATTTTGATGGCAGTGTTTTTTTAGTAAATCCCGTTTTAATATTTCCATTCTATTTGGCATAACAAATTATAATGGGACCACTTTTCATCAACTTGATTTTTCATCCTGTTAATTTTCATGCCTATTTGGGACATCCATTAAAGTCAATATGCTTAATTTGATGGAAGATTTCCTTTTGAAGTTGCTACATTTTTTTTTCTGCCTAAATTAACACCACAAATATGTAATGGATGTGTTAAATAGATAATGCTATTAATGGGAAAACTGCATAAATTAAATACAAGCCCAATAATTTGCATTGCATCTGTTTATTTTCAACAGTTTAGATTCTCTTACGCAGTGAACAAGCGCTCTGATGAAAACAGACCACTACTCTGTATCATCTATTACCTTAATTTTATAAGCATTATGGCAAAAGTTTTAATCATTAAAATTCTATTTTTATTTTGATATAAATTTAGCACGTGGAAGACTGTAAACTAATGGTCAAACACACATGGATAACACATTCAAAAAGTGAGGGATTTGGGTGGGCTATAAATTATTGGACAGAAAAATTATAATAAGGTGAACAGAATTCACAAATGTCTGGGAATCAGTTTTAGCTTTTTCAAATGTTTAAACGGGATAAATACACAAGGTTTTCTTCAATTTTCATACTTCCTATTTGGAAATAATAAGACCAATGTATAAAAGCAGTAGTAGAGGGTGGCACCTGTGGCTCATCGAGTAGGGTGTGGCCCTATATACCGAAGGTGGCAGGTTCAAACCCAGCCTTGGCCGAACTGCAAAACAGAAAAATAGCCGGGCGTTGTGGCAGGCGCCTGTAGCCCCAGCTACTCAGGAGGCTGAGGCAAGAGAATCACCTAAGCCCAGGAGTTGGAGGTTGCTGTGAGCTGTGTGATGCCACAGCACTCCACCGAGGGAGTGTGACAGAGTGAGACTCTGTCTCTACAAAATAAATAAATAAAAGCAGTAGTAGAAATTTTGTGATTTTGTTTGGGTTTTGGGTTTGCTTTTGACATCTGAAGGCCACTGTGAACAGATACAACTTGTGAGACTCTTAAACTGTTAACCATATTTTTATCATGTATTTAATAATTTTACTAAATATGTGGACAAAAATGTATTCCAGCATTCTGTAGCCAGCATCTTTTTCTGAATAGTAATTACAGCTTGAATATATTTTACTTACTTCAGTAATACGAAAATTCTTAGGAAATAAATCTCACAAAAATATGTGGTTTTAGTGGTTTTTTTGTCTCTTCTAAAAATAGAGAGTAGCAATGTTAGAAATTTATCAATTTGATTACCCTGGAAGTACTTATGTTTACTCTGGAGAATAGAGCCAAATTTATATTTCCAAAGCCCTCACATCTTGTTAACAATGCTTTCCCTTTTTCTTTCTTGTATATGAATAAAAACATATACATATGTTTGTATATATATATATATATAAAATATGTATGTTTATACACACACACACACACACACATAGAGAGAGATACATGTGTATGACCTTAAGCCTTTTGGTAACCAAGAGGGAGATATTTTTTGTTGCCCATTTTATGTATTAAGATACCAAGCAATCTATTACAGAAAGGTTAATCAGCATCCAGATGAGATAGAACCCAAGGGTTTTAATGTTCATTGGCAGTTTTAAATGCAGCTTTTGCTTCTGCTGTATCCATATCTGTGGGGAAAATCTCAGACTTCAGAAAAACATGGCGAAAACACAGGTCCAATAAAGGTCATAGTGTTTGGATGATAAATTTGCTCACCTATCTATATTATTTTTTAGAGTGGATACTTTTTGTGTAAGAAACAATAAAAACGTTTTTTTAGTTGGTTTTATTTATGTCTGTTGGAAATTACTGATTGAGCACTTAAAGTTCAGTTTTTAAATACTCTAGGGGAAAAAAACTACAGGGTTATAAAATATTTCCCAACACCAAATAGAAACATTTCTATTTATTTGTTTAATATTTTAAACAAATATTAAAATTGTTTAATATTTACTGTTGAAACAATTTATCTTAACGGTAAATATTGTTTTAAATGTGGGATCTTAGGGACTTTTTAGCTATATTATAACATTACAATAGTTTTGGGGTTTTTAATATGATGCTTATTTTTACAGCAGCCACTAAAGCCCTTCTAACTCTTAAAAATGCGATAAAAGAAACTATAGAAGAGTTAACTAAAGTGACTTTTATTAAGGTCTTCCTTCTTTAAAACTCAGTTAGCTTGACATAATGTGATTCACATGAAGATACAGAATAACAAGGGTTTGGTGGCCCTCACTGATCATAGATTCTGTTTTCTTAACCAGGAGTACCATTGCATGAGTCAGGCTCTGTGTGGGCTAGTAAGGACACTCAGATGAATGTTAAGTGTGCAGAATGCTATAATCCTCACTCCGTTGGAAACCAAGTGCTTACCCAAATTTAAGTCGTAAAATTTTAGAAAATAAGGAGAGACAAAGAGATATAAAAGAAAATAAAGAAAATGGTCACCATGGATCATGTAAAACCATCCTGACTTATGTATAAGCAGTTCTGATTGACTATAAATAAGTTTTTTTTTTTTTTCCCTAAAACTTCCACAGCATTGGGTGGGTACCCACCTACACTGATTTGCGTTGTTGTTTGTTCCTGTGAAGATTTCTTTATAACATTTTAAGCTAGATACTAAAATCCTATAAAACAAGGTTTTATAATATTTTAATTCTCTCCTTCCTCCAACACATTGACCAATAATTGATGATAAATAAATATCGGTACAGTTATTTTTCATAAAAGAAAATACTGGCTGACACAATCAGCAGAAGCCTAGTAAATATTCTTGAATATATTTTAAAAATATAACTGATGATCACACAAAATTATTAGGTCATATTATTGCACAAAAAGGCCCCCCAGATAAAATTAGGAGCATACAAATGTAAAGGGACATACACGTGGAAGGAGGGCTTTTAAAATCATTCTATCTCTTTGTTGGCTTTCCCCGAAGTCTGACTGGGTGATAAGCCTCCAGGCATCTTCCCTACACCAAAGCTCACCTGTTCTGTCCTTTACTCACCTGAATCAGTAGTACAAGACAAGCTTGCACACTGCCATTAAATGCAGACATGAGGAAACTCCTGGTCCTTCAAGGTTAATGTGAAAACAAATCTAAATGATAGATAAAGAGCTAACAGCACATAAAAAGATAAATAATAAGGCATTTTCTCACTGGTTTTGCCCAAGAAAACAATATTAACATGTATTCAGCATTCATGATGAACTTCCATCTGAGTTCCTTACACTTAAGATAACAATCCCCTTCCAGTTAATTCTTTAGGAAAGAATCAACTTTCAAAAATGGGAAGTTAAATGGGAAGCACGTAGTTATTCAGCAGGACACAGTTAGCTGACTTAAATAGGAGGTGTAGTGCCGTAAATCAAATATAGAAAAATTGTATTAAATCTCTCCTCAACTATTGTCCTCAGCTAAGTCTTACGGATTGGCCAAAAAGGCCCCAGATTGAATGTCTCATGGAAACATTGCTTTATAAGAACATATAGAATCCTAAAAGCAAGTGAGAAAGAAATAGGAGAGAGAGAAGAGAGAGAGACAGAGAGAGAGAAAAGAACAAAATAAGGAAGGAAGGACGAGAGGGAGGAAAAAGGGAATCTTGCCATGGGAAGTACATGTAGACATGTAACTACTGTACACTTGTATGTATATTCATTTTTTTCTGGAGATGTGTTCATTTCTAATCCTAGTTGCTAGATTAACTTTTGGAGGAAAAAAGTTTAGAAGCAAGAATAGACACAGGAATTGAAAAGAACCTTGTCTTCCAGTATCCAAGAGATAGAAGAGCTTTCTCTGATAAAGAGTAAGGGGGTACTTAGCAACCCCAAACAAAAATAACCAGAGGAAGAAGCTGAATTTCAAGGGCAGGGAAAGAGTGCAAGGTGTGAGTAAGCATCTCAGTTATCTGATTTCACTTTGTCCTTGAGAGACTGGCTTTATATTCTCTATCAGTATTCTGTGCTCTCAGATGTTCATTCCTTAAAAAGTACTAAGCGAGGTCAGTGACTTACAACTACAGAGTGCATGTCAGGGCAGAGGGCACAATTCAATGCCTGCATTCTAAAATGATTTTCTATACTGTGACACATGTTTCATTGTTCCATACTTTCACGTTTTGGAAACAGTTATATAAATTTAAAATTAATTACAGGTAGGCATTGACAATGGCACAAAGAACATACATTCCAATAAAATGAATTTTACCATTGTCAGAGTTCAGTATCTCTGTAGCTCAATGAAAAATACTTTGTTTTCATTCAGTATAAGTTTAACCATTCTCTCTTTGAATTGACCAGTTATACCTGATATAAGATAATCATTTCTTAGTTGCATATTATTGCACAGAAAATTTGAATTTGTGTATTACAAAAATGTATATTACAGTGATTTAAGGTAATGAAAAGGTTAAAAGGCAAATATTTCTATCTGCATTTTACTTAAATACCCTTTCAAACACCCAAAATATTAAAGTCATATATGTATTCTTCAGATCTTCCATTTCTTTTCTCTCCCAGAATTCATCAAGAAAGAAGTGAATGATGAATATCCTCATAGGTTGATAATCTGAACCTGAGCCACTGGAGAATGGTAATTTGTATATTTTCTGGCTTTGACAGAGCGTAGTGCACTGTTAAATTTCTCCTTTCATATGTAAGAGCAGATGATCTCATTTTCTTAAATGACAAATGGATTCTGTGCGGTATAGCTCATTCATAGTGAACTTTACAAATGACTCACACCATACATGACTTGCGTAATTACATTTACATTTACTTGTCATATTTACTCTAAAATGTCATTGAGTACTTTTTAAAGTAGCACTGCATGGCACGCCAAAGATGAGAAAACTGCAGCCATTCATTTCATATTAATTCCAGTCCTGATTGGGTTCATAAGAAAAATAAATCAATTTCATTTTCTGGGGTTAACTAGGGTATTTCACTTGAGTTGCACTCTCTCCTTCTCTCTCCTTCCTCTCCCTTAGAAGAATCACAGCCTCAAAGTCGCACTGAAAGCTAAGCCAATTACCATATTGGAAGGCTGTGGCATTTTAGTTGGAAAGGTCACATGACATAGTGAAAAGGGCACTGAACTTATAATTAGAAGTCCCAGGTTCAAGGCTGGGTTTTCCCGCTGTCTAGTACCCCTTCATCCCTGCTCATCTTTCATCCCCATTGTGACCATGGGCAAAGCAGGTGGGTTTCCATGTTGTCACAATTCCTTTCTTTTTAACAGTTCTCAATATGACCAAAAGAGATTTTCTAACATAAGACATTTAAAAATATATTAACTTTATACACAAGTGAATTTGAAAACTGACTATTAAGTTTAAAATACATTCCTTGCTTATAACAATGTCCTATGATAGCTGGAGAAAGTGTAAACACTCACTTATGTCTGTACATGCTTGTCTGACACCTCTGAACTATGCTTTGCACTGAATTATTTCATAGCAATAGATAAGAGATTGATGCCACCTGTAAATAATGGCAGTAGAGCCCTAAACATCACATGAAAAAAATGTTTTGGCAAAAATGACATTCCTCGAAAGGTATAGGGGAATATTTTCAAGGAAAAATTATACGCCCCCAAACTGAAATTCAGAGCATGCCTACAGGGAGGAAAGGGGACATTCATCCCAATATAGGTGAAGAGAAAGGGCCCAGAAAGGGTAGAAGATAATAGATATCCCACCCACATCATGTTTTACCAATTTGCAGTGGTCAGGCAGGAAGAAGCACATGCCATAAGGACTCCACCACTTTCTGGCAAGTAGTAGTTTATCCTTCTATGTCCACCCCCCTGGGTATGGTAGTAAACGCCCAAGTACATCCCTCTCTCCTCCGTTGAGTAGCATGCATGGGTGTTCTTTGTATGTTGGCTATAAGTAATAAGATTGTATTTGTCTACACAATTCAGTGTAATTTTAATAGACAATTAGTGACTCTGTAGCTAAGAAACAAAGTAGAGCATGATGTATGGTTTTGGAGCTTATTGCTAACTAAAGTTTATTCATTATCAAATTATAAGAAGCCTATGTTAGAAGAAACTATAAACATATGAAGTCCAACAAACAAACTGTTGGTTTTATTCAATTGGGGGATCATTCAGTTCACTGCATTTCAAGACAATTCCTTCCATCTTTGAACAATTTCAGTTCTGATAGATTCAAAACCTCTTTCCATGTACCTGCTAAATATGTACTGGTCTTAGCCTGGACCCGAGAAAAATTAATCTACTATTTTATCATAATGATTCTTTTCTTTCTTTTTTTTTTTTTTTGAGACAGAGCCTCAAGCTGTCACCCTCGATAGAGAGTTGTGGCATCACAGCTCACAGCAACCTCCAATTCCTGGGCTCAAGCGAGGCTCTTGCCTCAGCCTCCCAAGTAGCTGGGACTACAGGCGCCCACCAAAACGCCGGGCCATTTTTTGGTTGCAGCCGTCATTGTTGTTAGGCGGGCCCAGGGCTGGATTCAAACCCACCAGCTCAGGTGTTCGTGGCTGACGCCTTAGTCCGCTGAACCACAGGCGCTGAGCCCATAAGGATTCTTTTTAAGTATGTGACGATATTATCCTAGCTGTTTTGGAGATGAACAAAATATTGTCCCATTAGCCAAATTTATTTATATTGCTATGTATATCACACATTATTTTAGCTGTTCTCTATGCATGTGTTCTAGTTTGCCTACATTTTTTTTAACAAGTGAACAGTTTATTAAGAATTAAACAAAGGTATGATGTGATACAGTACAAGCAAGACACTCAAGATAGGTATAATAGTACTACTCACACAAAAACTTAAATTTCACCTCAAAAAAAATCACAAGAC
>CAUYON010111833.1:0-20560 GCA_963573935.1 Arctocebus calabarensis | reverse complement strand
GCAGGTCACTCCAGCAGTGTTGATGTGTGTTCCTCGACCTTGTCTCTTGGCTCAGCTCCAAACCGTTGGCTTTCTCACCAAATTTCTGTCCTTTAACTCTCCTTCTGGACAAGAGCGTCTGCAGAAAGCTGGCTACAGACCGCCATCTTGGCTCCTCCCCCCCAGTAGTGTATTTTAGATACTGCTTCAATTGCCTGGGGAGTCCTCCTCATAAAATATTCACCCAAGCTGATTCCTCAAGAGTTTTCCCTAAACTTTCTTCTAGAATTTTTATAGTTTCATGTCTTAAGTTTAAGTCTTTAATCCAGTGAGAATCTATTTTAGTTAATGGTGAAAGATGTGGGTCCAGTTTCAGTCTTCTATAGGTCACTAGTCAGTTCACCCAGCACCATTTGTTAAATAGGGAGTCTTTTCCCCACTGAATGTTTTTAATTCGCTTGTCAAAGAGCAAATAATGATAAGTAGCTGGATTCATCTCTTGGTTCTCTATTCTGTTCCAAACATCTACCTCTCTGTTTTTGTGCCAGTACCATGCTGTTTTGATCACTAACGATTTATAGTACAGTCTCAGATCTGGTAGCATGATTCCTCCTGCTTTGTTTTTATTTCTGTGTAATGTCTTGGCTATTTGAAGTTTTTTCTGATTCAATATAAAACAAAATATTAATTTTTCAAGATCTTTAAAATATGACAATGGAGTTTTAATAGGGATTGCATTAAAATTGTATATTGCTTTGGGTAGTATGGACATTTTAACAATATTGATTCTTCTCAGCCATGGGCATGGTTTGTTTTTCCGTTTGTTAACATTTTCAGCTATTTCTTTTTTTAGAGTTTAGTAGTTCTCTTTATAGAGACCTTTCATGTCCTTTGTTAGGTAAACTCCCAAATAGTTCATCTTCTTTGGCACTACTGTGAAAGAAATAGAGTCCTTGACTGATTTTTCAGTTTGGCTATTGTTAGTATATATAAAGGCTACAGATTTATGAGTGTTGATTTTGTAGCCTGAGACATTGTTGTATTCCTTGATCACTTCTAAAAGTTTTATAGTAGAATCCCTGGTGTTTTCTAGACATTCAATCCTATCAT
Source organism: Arctocebus calabarensis (assembly GCA_963573935.1). Taxonomy (NCBI): domain Eukaryota; kingdom Metazoa; phylum Chordata; class Mammalia; order Primates; family Lorisidae; genus Arctocebus; species Arctocebus calabarensis. The sequence goes on along the minus strand of CAUYON010111833.1, from coordinate 19,471 downwards.
CTGTGAAGAGTGAAAGTTTGATCTCTTCTGTCCCTATGTGGATACCCTTGATCGCCTTTCCTTCCCTAATTGCAATGGCTAAAACTTCCATTACAATGTTAAAGAGCAGTGGAGATAATGGGCAACCTTGCCTGGTTCCTGATCTAAGTGGAAATGATTTCAATTTAACAACATTTAATAGAATATTGGCTGTGGGTTTGCTATAGATGCCTCTATTAGTTTAAGAAATATCCCTTCTATACCAATTTTCTGATAATGAAGGGATGCTGGATATTGTCAAAAGCTTTTTCTGTTTCAATTGAGAGAATCATATGGTCTTTATTTTTTAATTTGTTTATGTGCTAAATTACATTTATAGATTTGCGTATATTGAATCAGCCTTGAGAACCTGGGATAAAGCCCACTTGATCATTGTGTATAATTTGTTTGATGTGTTTTTGAATTGTTTGTTAGGATCTTGTTGAATATTTTTGCATCAATATTCATTAGTGATATTGGTCTATAATTTTCTTTTCTTGTTGGGTCTTTTCCTGGTTTAGGGATCAAGGTGATGTTTGCGTCATAGAATGTGTTGGTAGTATTCCTTCTTTTTCTACATTTTGGAAGAGGTTGAATAATATAGGTACTAGTTTCTCTTTAAAGGTTTGGTAGAATTCTGATGTGAAGCCATCTGGTCCTGGGCTTTTATTTTTAGGGAGATTTTGTATAGTTGATGCTATTTCAGAACTTGTTATAGGGCTGTTCAACATTTCCACTTTGTTCTGGCTAAGTCTTGGTAGGTGGCGTGCTTCCAAGTATTGATTAATTTCCTTCAGATTTTCATATTTCTGAGAGTAAATTTTCTTGTAATATTCATAAGGGATTTTTTGATTTTCTGAGGGGTCTGTTATTATTTTGTCTTTACCATTTGTAATTGATGAAATTAGAGATTTTACTCTTTTTTTCCTGGTTAAGTTAGCCAAAGATTTATCTATCTTATTGACCTTTTCAAAAAACCAACTTTTTTTTTCTAGCCGGGCATTGTGGTGGGCACCTGTGAGTCCACCTACTTGGGAGGCGGAGGCAAGAGACTCGAATTGGAGGTTGCTGTGAGCTGTGATGCCACAGCACTCTATTCAGGGTGACAGCTTGAGGTTCTGTCTCAAAAAAAAAAACAAACCCAACTTTTTGATATATTGATCTGTTCTATAGTTCATTTGTTTTCAATTTCATTTAATTCTGCTCTAATTTTGGTTATTTCTTTTCTTCTGCTTGGTTTGGGGTTAGAACGTTCTTCATTTTCCAGTTGCTTAAGATGTCCCAGTTAGTTGTTAATTTCCTCTCTTTCTGTTTTTCTGAGGAAGACTTGCAGTGCTATAAATTTCCCTCTTAGGACTGCCTTTGCAGTATCTCAGAGGTTCTGATAATTCATATCTTCATTGTCATTTTGTTCCATATTTTTGGTAATTTCGTTCTTAATCTTGTCAATGACCCATCTATCCTTCAGCATAATGCTATTTAGCTTCCATGTTTTTGTATTAGTATGCATATTCTTGTTGTTATTGAGTTCAACTTTTATTCTATGGTGGTCTGAGAAGATGCAAGGAATAATTTCTATTCTTTTAAATTTTCTGAGGTTGGACTTGTGACCTAGGATGTGATCAATTTCGAAATATGTTCTGTGGGCTGATGAGAAGAATGTGTATTCAGTTTTGTTGGGATGAAATGTTCTGTAGATGTCTGTTAAATCCAAATGTTGGATGGTTAAGTTTAAATTTAAAATTTCTTTGCTTAGCTTCTTATGGGGGGGATGCATCTTAATTTAACACAACTGTGAATTAAACTCTTGTTTGGATTTGGAAAACACTATACTCTTTTCTTGAGTGTTAACAAGGTGGAAATTGTTTCCTTGAGGAAACAAAGTATAAATTAAGGTAGTATTTTTTAGCCAATTATCCTTGTCTCTATTTCTTCTTGGCAGGATAAATTGAAGGCCTCATGCTATATAATTTAATGCTAACTTTTACGTTTATGATGTTTAATATATGTGGTGGACATGATGTCATTGTTTGTCCAATATAGTTTCTCCTTCCCTTAGGAATTTACTCTTTCCACTTCCAACTGAGTGATCATAGCAGGGGTTATTTTTGTGGTACTCTTTTCTATATTCATAAAGTTGACTGCAAGACCAATTATATTGCTGCAAATCAGTGTAAAATGATTTGGTCCAAAGAAAGATAAATGACCCTCCCTGGGGCAAACAGAGGTCTGGACAGAGGAGTTGTTCTGTCCAGAGATAAGCCTGAAGGTGCATTGCATGCGGGTCATGAAGCAGATGGAAGGTGGATAGGAAGAGACTGAGGGTATTAGGAGAGAACAAATCCACTCAAAGCCCAGCAAAGATGAGAGATGAGTAGGTAGTGAGAGCAGGAAGATGGTCTTTGAGTTGTTTTAATTCTCTTTGGTTCTTCTTTCAAAATCTTTGAGTTGCCCAGATCTCATATGTCAAAGACCTTTTTTTGAAAGCCAATTTGAGTTGGTGGTCTACCTATTATAATCGAAAGGGGACTAGTAAATACCAGCACACAATTTTTTTTTGTTTAACAACAGTAAAATAGAGAGGTATCTTATTGAGGTTGTTCTGTCTCATGACACACATTGTAGTCAATGTGTGTAACTCAATTTGCAAATAAGACTCAGAATTAGTAAGAACTGAAACATCTCTTTAGCAAGTGACACCAAAAGACTAAACAAATAATGAAATATAGTTCCAGGTATTGTGACAATAAATTTGACTGAACACAAAGATTTTGAAGACAAAATGCATGAAGTGAACATTAAGTTTAAAATTAAAGACATTGATTCAAGCAACAGAAAAATAAATCTGGCTTAAAAAGTAAATGAAGTCAGGTCATTTAAAATGGAGTATCGAAAAGCAGCTTAGACTGATTTTAATAAAAACAAAGGATTGTTAGTGAGTAGCAGTTTGCCTATAAAGAATAACAAGTAACATTGAGAATAAAAGAGTTTTTTTTTACTCTCTATAAAACATGCATCGAGGGCGGCGCCTGTGGCTCAAAGGAGTAGGGTACTGGCCCCATATACCAGAGGTGGCGAGTTCAAACCTGGCTCCAGGCAAAAACTGCACAAACCCCCCCAAAACAAAAAAACATACATCGAGATGTTTACATAGGGATCGCAGTGAGGAGGAAGGCAATAGGGAGGAAGCAACCATCCTTGGAGTTAGACCTCTGTCACCTGAGTGGTGAGCTTTTCAAATTACACATGCCACTCTCATTCCTTTTTGTAGCTTTTCATATGTCTTTCAAAAGGGGTACCTTTTCCTACCCAAATCCTGTTCTCGGGTGAGAATCCCAATAAGGGAGCAGCAATTATTGATGGGGATATATAATGTTTCTCAGATGTATAGAGCTTCTTTAAAGGCTGATAACAATTGATTTAGACTCAGTAAAAGAGCTGACTCCTATTTAATGAAAAATGGAGTGATTTATATGAAAACCAAAGCATATATAATGCAAATAAAGACTGGATGGCTCTATTACTTCCAGAAAAGACTACAACTACCTGTATGATAAAATGATAGATTGTTGCTCATGAAAGGACAAAGAGTTGGTGGAAAGAAAGTGACCAATACATTGAGTTTTTAAAGATTTGTTTTGTGGCATAACAGAAGGTCTGTTCTTAAGAATGATGCATGAGCTGAGGAGAACGTGTATTCTGCAGCTGTTGGAGGAAATGTTCTGTAATATATCTATTAGGTCCATTTGCTCGATAGTGCAGATTAAGTCCAATATTTCGTTCTTAATTTTCTATTTGGATGATCTGTCCAGTGTTGTAAGCAGAGTGTTAAGATCTGCAGTGATTCTTATATTGGGGTTTCTCTCTCTTTAGCTCTGATAATATTAACTTTTTACACTTGGATGCTTCAGTGTTGGGTGCATATATATTTAGAATTGTTTATATCCTCTTATTGAATGGACCCCTTTACATATTAACCTTTTTTGTCTCTTCTTACACTTTTTGGCTTGAAATCTATTTTATCTGATAGAAATATAGGCACTCTTGGTCTTTTGGTTTTTGTTTGTATGGAATACCTTTTTCCACCCCTTTATTTTCAGTCAATGTGTGTCTCTGTAAGTGACTTCTTGCACACAACTTGTAGTTGGCTCTTATTTTTCTTTTTTTAAATTTTTAATTAAAATCATAACTGTTACATTTATGAGGTACAATGTGATGATTGATATACAATGTGGAATGCTTACTCAACCAGATTAACATAATTGTCATCACACTTTTTTTTTTGTGATAAGATATTTGAAATTTACTTGGCTCTTGTTTTTCTTATCCATTTAGCCACTCTGTTTTTTGATTGGGGAGTATAGACCATTTGCATTCATTATTATTATTGATAGACATTGTTATTATTGATGGTAACTATTGCCATGTTATTTGATTTCTGGTTCTTTTGTCTTCCTCCCTTCCTTCCTTCCATCTTCCTTTTGGTTTAAAGTGATTTTTTTTTTTTTTTTGGTAATATGTTTTAATTTCTTGATTTTCATTTTTTGTGTCTCTTATAGGTTTATTGATTTGAGGTAACCATGAGGCTTTCCAAAAACATTTTATGAACAATTATTTTAAATACATGACAATTCTACTTATAAACAAAAAGCAAACAAAAAGAAATCTAACAGAAATTTTACACTCCATCTCCCACCCATGGCTTTTTAACCTTTTTGTTTCTCCATATATATATTTTTATACTATCTGTTGTAAAGTCATTATTATTATTATTTTTTTTTGAGACAGAGATCACTTTGTCACCCTTATAGCTTACAGCAACTTCAAACTCTTGGGCTCAAGCGATTCTCTTGCCTCAGCCTCCCGAGTAGCTGGGACTACAAGCATCCCCCACAACACCTGGCTGTTTTTAAAGGGTGGGTCTCGCTGTACTGCAGGCCAGTCTTGAGCTCATGAGCTCAGGCATTCCACCCACCTGGGCCTCCTAGAGTGTTAGGATTATGTGTGTGAGCCACCACACCAAGCCAAAAAAAGTTGTTATTTTTTACAGGTTTGTCTTTCAGTTTTCCTGCCCTATATTGTAAGTTGTTTATACATCACAATTACAGCAATGGAGTATCCTGTACTTGTGTACTTACTGTTGCCAGTGAGATATATACCTTCAGATGATTTCTTATTATTCATTAGCATCCATTTCTTTTAGAGTGAGGAACATTTTTTGTTTTTAGATTTCTTACAGGACAGGTCTGGTGTTGATGAAATCCTTCAGCTTTATTTTGTTTCAGAAAGCCTTTTTATTTCTCCTTCCTGTTTGAAGGACATTTTTGGCAGAATACTTTAGGGTGAAGGTTCTTTTCCTTCAGCACTTTGAATATGCCATGCTACTGTCTCCTGGCCTGTAGGGTTTCCACTGAGCAGTCTGTGGCCAGATGTATTGACACTCCTTGTATATATTTTTCTTTCTTTTCTTTCTTTCTTTTTTTTTTTAATTAAGTCATAAACACATAGACCATGTATACATTAATGTGTTTATGGGGTATAATGTGCTGATTTTATATATAATTTGGAATGCTTATATCGAACTAGTTAATATATCCTTCACTTCATTTACTTAATTATTGTGTTAAAACATTTACACTCTATACTTAATAGATTAGACATGTACCCTTGCAATATGCACCATAGGTATAATCCTGCCATTTACTCTCCCTCATCAAACCTCCCCCCCCTTCTATCCCCCTCTTCTTCCTTCCTTCATCCTGGGCTATAGTTGTGATTTATATTTCATATGAAAGTGTGAGTAATTGTAAATTGATTTCATAATAGTACTGAGTACATTGAAAAAAAGTTTCTTTCTTTTTTCTTTTCTCTCTCTCTTTCTGCCCCCTTCCTCCCTCTCCTCTCCTCCTCTCTCCTCCCCTTCTCCTCTCTTCTTTTCTTTCCTTGCTTTCCTTAGGACCTTTTCTTTGGAGCTGCTTTGCCTTTCCTTTGCTTTCCCTTTCCTTTCCCCAGGACCTTTTCTTTATCTGTGACCTTGGGAGCTTATTTAGTCAATGTCTTGAGGGAGTCTTATTTATGTTGAATCTGCCTAGTGTTGCAATATGTGTCACCTTCTCATGTATGAATATTGATATCTTTCTCTAGGCTTGTTCTATGTCATTATTTCTTTGAATAAATTTTCCACCCAGTCTCTTTCTCTACCTTCTTTTAAGGCAAATGCCCTTAGATTTGTCCCTATGAGGCAATTTTCTAGACCTTGTAAGTGTGCTTTATTCTTTTCCATTATTTTTTCTCTTCTGACTACATTTTCAAATAACCTGTCTTCAGTCTCATAATACTTTCTTCTGTTTGGTCAGTTCTAATGTTAAGAGACTCAGATGCATTTATCAGTTCAACAGTTGATTTCTTAAGCTCCAGAATTTCTGCTTGATTTTAAAAAATTATTTCAATCTCTTTGTTAAGGTTCTCTGACAGGCTTCTGAAATCCCTCTCTGTGTTGCCTTGATTCCTTGTCTGAAAGATCACTTATCTCCATCATTATAGGATTAGTCACTAGTACCTTATTTAGTTCATTTGGTGAGGTCATGATTTTTTGGATGTTTTTGATATTTGTGGATATTAATTGATGTCTGGGTCTTAAAGAATTAAGAGTTTATTTTAATCCTCACAGTAAGGACCTGTTTGAACCCATCCTTTTGAGAAGGCTTTCCAGGTATTAAAAGGGAATTGAGTGTTATGATCTAAGTCTTTGGTAACTGCAACCATATCAGCACTGGAGGTGCTCCCAGCCCAATGACGCTTGATTCTTGCAGACTCCTGGTAGTACTGCCTTGAAGGATGTGGGTAAGATATGGAGGAAGTCCCTGAAAAAACCAAGCAAAGTCTCTCACTCTCTTCCCTCTTTCTCCATGCTGGGGTGCTGCAGTTGAGGGAGGAGTAATGTGACACTCCCTTGTGGCCACCAGTTCCAGGTCTCCTCCTATGCCAGCCTAGTCTCACCCAATGCCTATTCTGACTGTTACCTGGCCTCCTCTGATGTTTATTCAAATCCCAAGGTCTCTTTGGTCAGTAGGTGATGAATATTGCCAGGACTGGATATCTCCCTTCAGGACAGCACGTTTCCTTCTGGCTCAGGGTTGGTCCAGAAATGCTGTCTAGGAACTAAGATCTAGACTCCTGGGCTTCAAGAGTCTACTTGGTATTTTATTTTGCTGTGGCTGAGCTGGTACCCATATTGCAAAACAAAATTCTCTGAACTCTTGTCTTTCCTTTCTGCAAGTGGAAGAAGACTCCTTGAGCCACACTGCCTGTAGTGAAGGGAGGGTAACTCAGGAACTGGCATGGCTGCCGCCATTGGTTTCTCACTGGGTCACATGCACACAACAGTCCACTGGCTATAGGTCAGCACAGCTGTAGGAATTGCCCAAGGACTGCAGCCTTTGTGGCCTGATTGCCTTTCTAATTTATTCCATTCCTGGGCGGCTTTTTGTCATCGGATACTGGGGCTCCCTGGAACTCAGGTTTCAGGGTGGAGGTTTCCTCTCTGGCCAGGCTGGTCCCAATGCTCCCTCTCCCTCCAGGTCACTGGCAGGATAATGCCCTGTGCTGAGTTCCCCTGTGCCAGGGTGGCTCTGAGTTTCAGGGTAGAGCCCCACGGTCACTTCACTCTCCCTCCCTGGGGCACACAGACTCTCTCTCCTCTTGGTGAGCTGCTGTAGCCCTGCCAAAGGTAATGAAAGATTGTTTTTTCTGCTCTCTTCGGTGCCTCTTCCCTTGGTATAATGTTAGAATCAGGTAGTGTGGTTGCTCACCTGATTTTTGGTTCTTCTTAAGGTGCTTGCTTACGTGGATAGTTGTTGAATTTGGTATTCCTATGGGGGGATGATCACTGGAAGTTTCTATTTAGCCATCTTTCTCTGCCTCCCTCTATATGAGAATTATGTACCCTATGGGCTGCATTACATGTATTACATTTGCTGTCTCATAAAAAATCGTATTCTTTTATGTATTTAAGAGATAAAACTGAGATTCATAGAAGCAACTTGCTCAACATTGGACAGCTGTTATATAATGGAGAGTGTACTCAATTATACCATTGTTTGCTTCCAAAGCTAATGAACATTCCAGTCTTCCATGGATGAACACCATATAGCTATAGACTGCCCATATGTATCTAAAGGACTGGTAGGGGAAGAATAATATATATAATTTACAACATAGTTCAAATTTTTTGACTAGAAATGGAGACAATATGCTCGCAATAAAATGGAATTTACAACATAGTTTAAGCGTTTTCAGCAGAGATGGAGACAATATACTGGCCATAGACTGGAATAATGTTTCATACGCTAATGTTTATGGCTTGTGGGATGAGTTATATAAAGGAAATAATTGAGAAGTCCTTTTTTAATTTTTAAAAATTAAAAAAAATGTTTAATGCTTTCACATTATCAATTTAGCAAACGTTAGCAACTCTACAAAATGTTTCAATATTGTGCATTCATATTACTCCCTCGCATGTCTTTTGAAAGTGTAATTGGTGAGATAATTGAAGGATTGTATGAGAATTATATCTTTAAGACCTAGAGTATCTCTAGGTTTCCTTGCTGTATTCTCAGGTATGGATGAAATAAAGAATAGGATAGAATCTTTCAAATAACCCTACTTTAATTATATTGATGATTATTTTCTGCATAAAGCATAATAAGCAATCTAAATCTCATTAGATGGACTTAATAATTAATGAAAAAAGCCCGCACTGATTTCAAAATCAGGAGCTCTGTGATTCAGTCAATCACTAGCTAAATGACTTACTTTTACTAATCAGTATCATCATTGATAAAATAAGGATGTTTTAATAGGTCATTTTAAACTTTTATTCTACTTAGAAATTCTGCTGCATGAAGAGTCTCAAATATTGGTAATCCTATTTGGCATCATCAGACTTCTCTATTAGGTTGGAAAGCCTGAAATAGCCTAATGATCTATACCTTAGTGTATTTTTGGGTAAGCTTATTAGATTTTTCATATGGAAACATTTAAAACAATAGAGCTTCTACTTTTCCAACAATCTCAGATATGTCTATCTCATGACTGGAATTTGTCATGGTTGTTTCCTACACTTTATGCTATTCTCACTTTTTACTTTTTCCCAAAGATATCTCAACTTCTAGTGGATGGGAAACAGAAGTCTGAGAGGATCCCCAAGATTCCCATCCTCTGATGTCCATATGCTGTATATAGTTTTCTTCTTTTAGTATAGGTGGGACTTGTGAATGTAATGGGATTAGGCTACCAGGTTACCATAAGTGGCAACGATGAAAGGATTTTGCAGTTGTAATTCAGGTCCTTAATAAACTGACCTTTTGTTAATCAAAATGAGACCATCTTTCTTGCCCTTGATGAAACCATGTGAACCCCACGGGGGCACAGGAGGTTCAACTTGAAGCTTGCAAACTGCAGGGAGAGTATTTGAGGACTGTTTTTGTTATCTGTGGTGTTGGCTATCATGAAAAGTATGCATAGACCTTTTTTTGTGCTAATCAACTTTCATTAGTGTTTGTGTATTTAATGTGTGGTCCAAGATGGTTCTTATTCTTCCAATGTACAACAGAAAAGCAAAAAGGTTGGATACCCCCCGCTGGAGAGTTGAAGTGAGAGAGATTCCAAGGGAGAGACACTGGTTGTTCTCTTGCTGACCCTGGAGAAGCAAATTGCTGTGTTCTGGAGAATACATAGGACAGAGAACGGTAGGTGGCTTCTAGGAGCTAAAGGTCTCAGTTTCAAGTCCACAAAGAACCAAATTCTTCCAGCAAATAGTGAGTTTGGAAGATCACCCTTAGTGCTGGCTAGCATTAGATTGCAGCGTGTAAAATCCTGAGCAAAGAACCTAGCTGATCCCTCCCAGGAGTCTTGACCCCCTAGAAATTTACATAATGGATGGGTGTTGTTTTAAGTGACTGAATTTGTGGTAATTTGTAATGCAATAATAGAAAACTAATACAACATGACTTTAGTTATAACTAAGTGACTCATAAATTTGTATGTCTAGCAAAACCTTCTCTTGCACACCCAATAGATGTCCATTTGACATCTTCTCTTGGCCGTCTCAAAGCTACTTCAATGTCAACATGTTCAAAACCAAACTCAGTTCAATACTTTCAAGATAAATTCACTGAATAGCATCGATTATCCATTAAGCTAGGAAGCAAAAGACCTAGGAGTCATTTTGATACGTTGTTCAGCTTCATCCCCTATATTAAATTCAGTACAGGTTCCGATTCACTTTACTTATTTGTGGCAGATGCTTCACTCTGGTAAATCAACGTTTACTTTCTACCCATCCAGCATTTCATCATAGTGATTAAAATGCTGAAAAGTTAAAAGACAACATTTGCTTTTTGTAGCTCAAAGTTCTCATTAGGCTTAGGTTCTGTGAGGCAGTTGCATTCGTGTGAATCCTATGAGAGGGACATGATGAGAGGTGGCAGCCATGTGTGAGGAGCTCAGACCATCCAGCAAGCATGGTTGTGCAGACCATTGGTCCTTCTGGGGACAGTTAAGGCAATAGCCTGGTGAGAGCCAGGGGGTTTCCACTAGATGTCTCTTTGTTCCATTGCTTCTTGGTGTGGAGGATTCCAGCTTGGTGTTTTAACCAATTTCAGAATTCCAGAATCCTGTAAGCTACTTAATATCTTGGGATAGATTTCTTTTGTTTACACTAGATTAGATGGATGAATACATTTTAAAGAAGGCAGTAAATCCATCATTTTTTCTCCATCTCTACTACTACCAAAATCACCATCCTATTACAAATTATCATTATCTATTGCATGTAGTCTAGCAATAACCTCTGGGTTAGTTAACCTCTGTATCCACCATGCCCCTTTGTAATTTACTCTTCAGCCACAGTGAGTTTTTGGTTCTTTTTTTTTTCAGTTTTTGGCTGGGGCTGGGTTTGAACCTGCTACCTCTGGTATATGGGGCTGGTGCCCTACTGCTTGAGCTACAGGCACCGCCCACAGTGATCTTTTCAATATGCAAACCTCTTTCACTTGAAATAGTCACTCCCCATCATTCTTTAGATGGGAGCCAAAATCTCCACTGGTTTACATAACTCTCAAGTCTAATCTCGTACTTCATTTCCCCTTTGTTACTACTTCAGTTGGAGACTTTTGGTCTCTTTTCCATGCATCTTATCAACACCCATCTTTGTACAAAATGTTTCCTTCCTCAAGGAAGAAAACTTTTTTTTAACTTTCCCTAATTGACATTCAGATCAAAGCTAAGTTAACACTTCCTTAAGGAAGGTCTGTTGCCTTCCCTGGCTTGGTCAATTATCTCATGTGTTTTTGTTGTGTCATCTATCCCTTAGAGATTTCAGTTTGCATAGTTGCATTATTTAATCTGTGATCATTTTATTAACAGCTGCCTCTCCCACTGTGTGGTCAATACCATATAAACAGGTACTTCTTTTGTTCACTCACATTATATTGCCTCTAACAAATACTTGTTGAATGAAGCATTTATAAAGTTGTAAGTGATTTATACACGTCATCTCAGTTTTTCTTTGTGAGGATACTATGAGGTAGTTAGAATTACTTTCTTCTATCATTCAGGACAAATTAGGCTATGTTTTAGTCACAGATAACCCCTTAAAGCCAGTGGCTTAAGATGACCATGGCCAAAGTTGGTTTCTTACTTATGACTCATGTAAAATATAGGTTAGCAGGTGGAAGACTTTATTACATTTAAACAGGGACTCAGGTAAGATGCTCCATCTTGACATATGCTTCTAAATTGTTGCAGCAGGGAAGAAAGATGATGAAGAATCATATGCCAGCTTTTAACAGCTTCTGTCCACAGTGACATACCTGGGCAGAGCAAGTTGCCTAGCGATGTCTCCCTAGAAGGAGACAGAGACACACAGTTATACCAGAAGCCTATCAGGAAGAAAATCAGAAATATTGGTGATCAGATAAAAAAAATTGGTCTACCACATTAATTCCCATTTTATAACTGCTAAGCAGGCATACAGAAAAGCAACTTGCTTCAAAGTGGAAGAGCCAGAGTTTGGAACTGAGTAGTTTGCATAGTCCCCACACCCCCAACCCCTGCCCTCAGATATCGGCATTATTTTTCTTTGTCCACACTTGGGCCATCTTCTCTAGATTTGCATTTAGGAGCCAATGGTTAACCATGTTTCTGTCATTGCTTTTGTTCTCAAAGGAGAGGAGTGAAGCCAGTTGCTGCTATAATCAGAATTTTGCAACCTGAAGATAGTAGAAATGAAGTATTTCTTTTGGAAATATCTCTCTGGTCACACAAGGCAGTCACTTCTGCTCTCTGTCTTTTTAAAATGTCCATTTCTACCTGTCCTTACATAAATAAACGTGGAGGATAATTTGGTCAAGTCTGTGTAGTCATGTTATCCTCAAATATAAACTTCAAAGAAAGCTGATTTTATTGACAAATCACTGTTTGTTTTTCTGACAATTCTCACCACTGATTTGAATCAATCAATTATATGTCTTTTATTTTTCAATTAGAAGGACATTTTCCTGAATAGTGTCACTCAAGACCATTGAATGAGTTTGAGGACAGGACAAATAGTTATCTTTGAAGCTCTAAATTCTTACGGGCTTTTATGAAAATAAAATTCAAAACTATTATTTACCTAAGCAAGTAACACAGTAAGACACTTATTATTTTATTTTAGTCATGGAATGAGAGAAAGGAGAGTGGGAAGCTTGACTGGGTGTTATAAATTATGTGCTGGCTTTTGACTAATATTTCAAATTTATAATTTTGACTGATGACCTATTACGATTTATTTTGCCTATTAGCAGAATATACTTTTTTTTAAATATGAAATTTCAGGCCAAAAAAACCTATAAATCTTGTTAATCCCAATTTTAATTATTTAAGAATAAGATTTGGTGCTTATTCAAGGAAAATTTTATAAACAATAATATTTAACCAAAATAGTCATATTGACTGCTAAAAATATATGCTATGCTTATATTAAAGCAAATTTCTTGGTTTTCTTCCTTTAATTACATGTAGAGATGAATTATAAAATTTCCTACATGGAAATATTAATTGGAGTTTTGTACCTATTTTAAGGAATTGAATAATGCTCTCTGGGATATAGCTCTGGGACTAGTGATAGAAAAAGAACGAAGTTCAATAAAACATTAATACTATATAAATTATCTGTGAGTATATGTGTTTGCTGTCAGCCTACTTTTATTAAAGTTCTTTATTCCTCATTTAAAAATATACATTTTAAATGGACCAGTTTCTGTAATAGTCATTTTTAAATTATTATGTACATATTTTTAGGTAAATGCTATAGTAACTAGCAAAACCCAACAACAAACTGAAGTAGCTTTGCAACAAAGACTTATCCCGTGTTTGCTTCCTGGGAAAAGCAGGCGAATGTGCCATTTGCTGTGGAGAGCAAGGGGGGTAGACGTCAGAGAGAGTAGATTGCATTTTCCGAGTGGCGCTGTCAGTCTCTTGGTATTTTAGGATTCAAGGTGTCAGAGGCCAGTTTAAGTCTCAGCTACACGGGAGACTCCTACTGAAATCAGCCAGAGAGATTTATAAGCATCTTATCCAAGCAAGACAAATTTTCTTGTCTGCCATGGAGCCTACATTTGGACATATTTACTTACTTCCACAGAATATTTGCCTACATGTCATCCTATCTCCCCTAATGGTAATGAAATTCCCTTCTAGCCTCGGAAGTTAATGTTTTAGAAGATGACCGTGTGGCTCTCTGTAGCTTCCTTACATTGCGAGCCCAAGGTCTTTTCCCTTAACACTTTGTGACCATCTCTCTCTCTCTCTCTCCCATCTCTCACCTACCTCTGTCTCTCGGTCTGTTTTTATCTCCTTTTATATGATGCCTCCTTGGAAATGAGACCATTTCCTGTTCAGTGATCCCCAGGACCATGGAATGTAAAGACAACTGAGAACAAGGTGATGTGTCCCATTGTAAAGGTTAAAAAAAAGCCATAAAACACAAGAGCAAGGTCGGGGGCATGGGTGGGAGATGAGGGTGGTGAGTTTTGCCATGTGCTATTTCTCTCCAGATCTGTTTTTTAAAAGTTGCTTCTGGCCCCTTGGCCAATCTGCACTTAATTACCTGTTCCTGCTCTACTCCCCAGACAGCCAGCAGTGTGGCCAGTGTATTCCCCATCTCTCTGTGAGGCCCAGCTCTGGGGCTGAGCTGATGCATGACAAATGCCTTGTGGATCAAAACAATGTATGTGTCTGCTGGGATTTTCACTAAGCGGTCGGGATGCCAACCACAGTCCTGATCGTTTTAAATGGCTTGTGATCTGAGGCTGGGGAGATGCTCATTAGTGGCCGTAAGAGTCCAATATCAGGACCAGATTGAATCGAGTCTGTCTGCTCTCTGCCAGCACAAGCATTAATAGAAGACACCGCGTCAATAAAAGTTCCCCCGATGAAGCCATTGAATAAGGCACTTATGGACAATTATAAATGTTTTGCCCTGTGGTGACTCTTCTCTATCAAACCTACTCCCAGCCTGATAAGCGCTGCCTCTTTAGGGGTCATTAATTTCCCTGAAAATTTAAACAGCTGTCACTTGTGATCCTCCTCAGGTGCTCATGTGGGAGAGATTAGCTTGTGTTTATAAGCCGGTCTGTTCATTAAGCGCCTGGCCGTGCGGAACCCCCTCCACCGGCTGTGAGTCAGGCCTGCAGATCTCCCACAGATAATTGGGGGCTGCTGCGAATTACACAGAGGCGCTGGCGGCCTCAAGGATGGTGTGGCCTTATTAACATCAGCTGGGTACAGTGCACCATTTTAATGATTTCCAATAAACCCAGGCAAGCTCTCAGAGCTCCACCAGCGTTTGGACACTGACAGTTAAAGAGGCTGTCTGGGTCTGGATTTGTTGTAGTTACTGTCAGTCGCTTTCTCATTAACACTTGAAAATCTGGATTTAACTCTGCCACAGCGATTCTTCCACGGTCTGCTTCTAAGTTCAAATTACTCCTGGTTCTTTTCATGGCTGTTACAGTAGAAAAATACACTTCATGAAGCTGTGTGGGTCCAAATATAGGAAGTACATTTTGGCTGTGCTTTCTAAATTAAGACCCTCAAGTTTGAAATGGCATTCTCCATTTATATCATCTTTCAATGAATTTGGATGTATTTGTGTATTCTCTGATGTTACTAAATTCTTGTAAACTAATACAAAGTGTTTGATGTTTTTAACAGTTCAAAATTTATTGAAAATTCTTTGTTTTAGAAGATCTTTAAATAGGTTGGACAATTTATTCTAGTTTGATAAACAGTTAAAG
This sequence comes from Arctocebus calabarensis, assembly GCA_963573935.1. Taxonomy (NCBI): domain Eukaryota; kingdom Metazoa; phylum Chordata; class Mammalia; order Primates; family Lorisidae; genus Arctocebus; species Arctocebus calabarensis. The sequence continues at coordinate 4,112 of CAUYON010111833.1, read as the reverse complement.
GAAAGATAAGGAAACAATTTAAACATGTGACACATTTATATTATTTCAGTTACAAAATACTATTAAAGTAGAAACATTTCCAAAAATCCTTTTCAAAATACTGTCTCGGTTGTAGGATTTGATTTTCACTTTTGAGAAGTAATCGCTGGTACTCATCATTGGAACTTTTACTCTAACAGATAGATTATATGTATTTTTATATTTCAAAACATATCTTGGCAGGATACTATTGGTGGTCATAATTGCAAAAGTTGGCAAATTTTACAAATTTAAAAGAAACGTATCCTAACTTTAAGTGTAACAACTCTTTTAAGAACTTTGCCGTGTACTAAGCAGTGATCTTTTGAAGTACAAAAGATTTACTGTTCATTTTTCACTTCATTCGGAATATGAAAAAAATTTCTACTATTTTTAAAGTATTATTTCTGTAAAATGTATTAGATTGATAGCTTGACGGGGCTCTCTAGCTTTCGTGTTGTTGCTGCTTTATGCTTTTGTATGCTGCTATCTGTGAAAGATGTAGGAGTCAGTCTACTGTACGGTGCTGTCTCTGTACACTTAGCTGCAAATCCTTTTATTATATTATAGCAGTGATTTTTCAATCAGCGTGCTGTGAGAGGATCTTAGGTGTGCCGTGACAATTTTTAAAGATCATTAATTAAATTATTTTTGAAGGAAGTTCAAAGGACAATAATTATACTTTTTTTCGATCAACAGAATTTAAGTGTGCTTTGGAACTTGAACTATAGGTTCAAGTGTGCCATGAGATAAAAAAGGTTGAAAAACACTGTATCAGAGTCAAGGCAATGGATCCATTGAAGATTATATTACACAGTCTTGAAAGCATTGTCTTATTAAAGAATTTTTATACTATCAACAAGCTGTTTTTTCTGTTTTGTATTTCCTTTCATGGATAATACAAAAAAAGTAGTCTTTGTATTTCATGCAAAGAAAAAATCTGATACCATCAGATGAGACACAAGGGAACATCACTGTGTTCATCTAACTTATACCTAACCTTTCCTTCTTCAGAATGTGAGATGATGCTTCTTTTGCCAAATCTTCCACAGTGAATCCTATGCATCTCCCAAATCTATTTGTTGATAATAGGAATGCCTTGTAGCTTGTAACTATATTGATTTCTGTGAGTTGTATCAGACATTTTAACTGGGAAGGGGAGGTGTTTCTCTGATGATGTATACTTTTCACTCTTAACCAAGAAACCACATAGGTGCTTAGAAGTATTTAGAAATAGTTATCAATAAAATTGGTAAATGTTATAAATTGTTGGTTTGAGAACAGCATGACTTTAAATATTGCTAAAAATTGATTATGTTGTGCTTTATGTGCCTATATTGAACTTAAGTATTGAAATGAATACCTTAAGATATAATTTGCCTTCATTGTGAAGTTTATTGGTAAAATTATAGCTGTCCATTGTTATAAATAGTGAAGGTAAACCTGGGTTTTTGATAATTTTGAAGTTCCAGACTGAAACCTTCATATACATGACTAGATGATCTTTTTAAAAGCATATAATGTGTCTGATAAACATTTTTATAATAGGAGATAAAGTATTAAATTTTTCTGTTTTCTGATGTTTACTTCTGCTTGAGTTACTAGCATTTTTTGGGCTATCTGTAAGAAATTTTTAATTTGCTTGACATTTTGTGAGTAAATTCCTTTAAAATCAGATAATCGCTTAGTTCATGTAGTAGAATCCCCACAACCTACAACATACTAGAACACAGTGACCCTTGAATAACATGAATTTGAGATATATGGGTCCACTTATACATGGAGTTTTATAATAAATATATTGGAAAATTTCCTGGAGATTTGTGACAATTTGAAAAATCTTACAGATGGACTGTGTAGACTAGAAATGTTGAAAAATTAAGAAAAATTTAGATACGTGATAAATGTGAAAATATATAGATGGTAGTCTACTTACGTCTTCATCGACTATGTTATTGGGAAGACTATTAGTAGGCCTTCAACAGTATACTATTAGTAATTAAATTTTGGGAAGTCAAAAGTTTAATGTGGATTTTCAACTGTGCAGGGAGTTGGTGCCTCACCTCCATGTTGTTCAAGGGTCACCGTTATATTGGAAACAAGCACATGAGAAAGCATATTTCTCTCCCCTTTGCCATGTTTTGGAAGTAGCTCCTCTTTTATCTCGGCATACTTTTCTCATTGCATGAGGCAGAGGGTTCTGACATACAGACTGATTAAGGGGAAGGATGTCAATTCAGGCAGCAGAGCTTAGTTACTTTCTTATTGCTTATATTAAAATATAAGATTTTACTACGTATTCCCCTTCGCACTATAACAGATTGTCTTTCATTAATGCCATTTGAGGGGCTACTCTCTGAAGGAAGGGGAAGAGTATCTTTGCCTCCCATTCCTTAATGTAGCTCTGGCTATGGCTACCAGACAGTGTTTGTAACAGGATGTGCAGTTCTAAGACTCAAGTTAGTGGTTTCCTGTCATTGTAGATCATCTTTAATCTCAATAGATACAAGTATATAATCACAAGATAAATCTTCATAACTCATACAGTTACATCCAAAATGAAAAATGTTGGAGATTTAAAAAAATGTTTTATCGGTATACATTATATGTGTGTGTTTGTGTGCATGTGCAGTTGAATGCTGAGTATTTTATGTATATATTTGCAAGGATGAAGCTTGATTTTTTTAAGATTTCTAAAATGACCTGGAGTCTTCTAAGAAAGTAAGAGATCCCTAGGGAGCAAGTGATGTCTTTGTTCTTACATTTTGTTTAATGAACAATGAATAGATGAAAATTCCCAAATGCAATGAAACACTCCCTTTGTGAAGAAAATACGGCTTTTATACAATAGTAGAAAACTTTTCCCCCAGATATCTTTAAAAGAAAAGATCCAAGACTCAAGTGTGTGTACTAAATATGGTGGTCTTTTACAAGGGGAATTCAATTAGTAACTAGGCTATTTATTATTGTATTCAAAGAACAAAAAGGACTCTTTGGTTCATGCTGATGGACACATGGGTAATTCAGGAAAGTACCCAGGAAGTATGAACCTATGTCCTGAGGATTAGAAGGAAATAATATTGCCAGGTCTGCTTGGGAAAATATTTCTCACTGAGGTGCTTTTCCCAGATATGTTTTATAGACTCTCATGTCCGTATGATGCTTTGTGTTAGTGGAAATCAGAATTTTTCAGAGCCAAAAATTAATGTATAAACTTAGAGTTGAAGTTAACAAATAAGCAAAATGTGCTGGACCCATCATTTATGTGAAGTATCCCTTTCTTGGAAAGATTTTAGTACTTCCTGTAAGTAGTCATAATTCAAAATGTCAAGTCATGTGGTACTGGCAAAAATCCATGTTAAATGTTTCATTTTTTTTCTTTCCATTTGCTTTTTGTTTGGATTCTCTTTTGATGACAATGCTTTATAAAGTTTATACTCTTTTGGCTCTCACAGTTGCTATATTTTCTATGCTTATTTTGCTTCCCTGAAGGCAGAAAACAATGTGAGAAGGCAATGAGTTGAGCATAGATTTTGAATATGGATACGTCAGGATTGAACTTGACCATATTTAAATCACACTGAACAAATCCCATCTGTACCTTCATTTCTGTACTGTCAAAATGAGTTTGTGACTTTGGTTATTGGTTTGGCTGCATATGGCCAAGACATCAAATAGTAGATACTTAAACTAATTGGAATTATTTTTTGTTCATATAAAATTTGGGTGGGTATTGTAACTCTGCTCTGGGAAGTCAGCAGGGTTCTGTAAGACGTTGGAAGCCCATGCTCTTTTTTTTTTTTTTTTAATAATAAATAATATTTACTTGGAGCTTACATATGCTAGACATAGTGTAAGATACTTCACAGACACTGTATTGTATCACTTATTAACAGTTACTATTATTACTATTTTATGGATGAGTAAACTGGACCTTGACAGATTAAATAACTTTTTCTTTTTTTTTTTTTATAATTTTATTGAATCATAATTCTGTACATTGGTGCAATCATAGGGCACGATTCATATACATTCAGAAATGTTTTGATCGTACTGTTACAGATAGCCTTCATGGCATTTTCTTGATCACTATA
>CAUYON010111832.1:0-13909 GCA_963573935.1 Arctocebus calabarensis | reverse complement strand
ACTGCTCACAGCAACCTCCAGCTCTTGGGCTTAAGCGATTCTCTTGCCTCAGCCTCCCTAGTAGCTGGGACTACAGGCGCCTGCCACAGCGCCCGGCTATTTTTTTTGTTTTGCAGTTCGGCCGAGTCCGGGCTTGAACCCCCCACCTTTGGTATATGGGGCCGGCGCCCTACTCGCTGAGCCACAGGAGCCGCCCGCCTTTTCTTTTCTTTTTTTTTTTTGAGACGGAGCCTCAAGCTGTCACCCTGGATAGACTGCTGTGGCATCACAGCTCACAGCAACCTCCAATTCCTGGGCTCAAGCGAGTCTCTTGCTTCCGCTTCCCAAGTAGCTGAGACTACAGGCGCCCGCCACAATGCCCGGCCATTTTTTTGGTTGCTGCTGTCATTGTTGTTTGGCGGGCCAGGCTGGATTTGAGCCCGCCAGCTCAGGTGTACGTGGCTGGTGCCTTAGCCCGTTGAGCCACAGGCGCCGAGCATTTTTCTTCTTTTTGAGACAGAATCTCACTCTGTTGCCCAGGCTAGAGTGCCCAATTGTTGGCCTAGCTCTCTCCAACCTCCAACTCCTGAGTCAAGTCATCCTCCTGCCTCAGCTTCCCCAGTAGCTGGGACTACAGGCACCTACTGCTACACCCAGGTAGTTTTTCTATTTTAGTAGAGATGGGTCTCACTCTTGCTCAGGCTGGTCTGGAATCTCTGAGCTCAAGGGATCCTCCCACCTATGCCTCCCAGAGCCACTCCGCCAGGCCTGGGCTTCAGTTTTCAATGAAAATACACAAAGATTTGGGAGGCTAATCTCTAAGGATACTCCTGCTGGCAGATGCCGAGTCTTTGCTGTTAGGACTGTTCCCTAGTCAGCATCTCAGGGTCTTACTTCTACAGAGGCCAAGTGTAACCCCAGGAGGTGGCAGGACCCTACTTGTAAGCACCAGGGGGCCCCACACTCCAAATGTCTGAGAGTAGAGCTGCTCTTGGGCAGCAGATGAGCTGTTTCCCCTGGAGTGTTTTCATCTTGCAAGGAACTTACTTATGTGGATGTCTGGGGAAAGACTCAGCTCTCTCTGTTTATTGGTCACTAATATTCACTACTAGGGAAGTTAGAGGCTTCCCTCGGGCCTAGATGATGGAGCGTCCCCACTCCACCCTCAGGCGCTCAAATATATTTGGAGAGCCACACTACATTGAGCAGATCACTTAGGACAAATGTCCACTCCAGCAGTCCTTCTCTGGGGGTGGATCTGGGGAGGGGGTTTCTTCCTGAGTGTGCTTGGGTTTCAACAACACAGTTGAAAAATGGTGATCACAGACTATGTCCAGAGTCTCGGGGGCTCCTTTCAGGCTCCCAGACTCCTGGCCACTGTCAGTCTGCTGGGTCCAGAAGTGTGGAGAAGGCCAAGAAACTGAAGCCGGCGGCCAGCTCACATGGAGAAGCAGGGAAGGAGGTCTACACTGCTGCTCTCTGCTTCAGGTCAGGGCCCAGTGAGGATGTGTACAAGGCAAAGCAAATCTACCCTCTTCACTGAAGACTGAAGAAAAAAGCCTACAGAGTTGAGGAGGTGGTTTCTCTCTGGGGATGCATTCCCATGCAGAAATGAAGGAATGCTGGAAGGAGAACATCACTGCTTCACAACCCCCCTAATGAACAGACAGCGGAAGGGGCATCAATGGCTGCTGGCATCTCAGAAAGACAACCAGGCATGATGGGTGTGATGGTGGAAGATGCTGCTGCTCTGACCAAGGAGTCTCGTCCAAAGGTTTTGAACCTGTACCTCACTGAACTCCGACAGCAGTGGTTCTCAACCTGTGGGTCGAGACTTCTTTGTAACAATGAAAATACATTGTGGCATTAGAAAGGTTGAGAACCACTGCTCTAGAGGAATGATTTTCAACTGGAGTGCTGTGCAAAGATCTTAGGTGGGCAGTGAAAACCTAAAATTATAAAGATCATAAATTATTTTCAAAAGAAGTTCAAGGGTGGGTGGTGCCTGGGGCTCAGTGAGTAGGGTGCCGGCCCCATATACCAAGGGTGGCTGGTTCAAACCCAGCCTCGGCCAAACTGCAACAAAAAGTAGCCGGGCGTTGTGGCAGTTGCCTGTAGTCGCAGCTACTCAGGAGGCTGAGGCAAGAGAATCACCTAAGCCCAAGAGCTGCAGGTTGCTGTGAGCTGTGACACCATGACACTCTACCGAGGGCGACAAAGTGAGATTCTGTCTCTAAAGAAAAAAAAAAGAAGTTCAAAGCAGTAAATGTATTCTTACTATTTTTTTTTTCTTTTTCTAAACAGAGTCTCATTCTGTGCCCTCAGTAGAGTGCCATGGTGTCATCATAGTTCACAAGAACCACAAACTCTTGTGCTCAAGTGATTCTCTTGCCTCAGCCTCCCAAGTAGCTGGGACTACAGGTGCTGATCACAACGCCTGCCTAGTTTTTCTATTTTTGGTAGAGACAGGGTCTGGCTTTTGCTCAGGCTGGTCTCAAACTCCTGAGCTCAGGCAATCTACCTGCCTCGGCCTCCCAGAGTGCTAGGATTACAGGTGTGAGCCACCATACCTGGCCTTTTTACTCTCTTTTTATGATCAACATAATTTAAGTGTGCTTTGGAAGTTTAACTATAGGTTCAAGTGTGTCAGGAGATTAAAAAAGGTTGAAAAACACTGCTCTAGATCTAACTATCAATTTATTTTATAAAAATAAATAGTAACAGGGTGGGGCCTGTGGCTCAAAGAAGTAGGGCGCCGGCCCCATAATATGCCGGAGGTGGAGGATTCAAACCCAGCCCTGTCCAAAAAAAGAAAGAAAGAAAGAAAGAAATATTAAGAAACATATTTAGTGACAACTAGAAGGGTGCACTTAACAAAATGCAGACTGTGGGAAACCCTATAGGACAAGCAGCCTCATCAACAAATAAGTTATGGTTGGGCATGGTGGCTCACGCTTACAATCCTAGCACTCTGGGGGGTTGAGGAGGGTGGACTGCTTGAGCTCACAGGTTCAAGACCAGCCTGAGCAAGAGTGAGACCCTGTCCTCCCCCCCCGCCAAAATCCTGGTGTTGTGGCAGGCATGTGTAGTCCCAGCTACTTGGGAGGCTGAGGCAAAAGAATCGCTTGAGCCCAAGAGTCTGAGGTTGCTGTGAGATATGGGGGTGACAAAGTGAGACTCTGTCTCAAAGAAAAAAAGAAAGAAAAGACAAGACAATCTGATTATCTGAATAATGCCTAGGGGACCCAGCACTGTGCTAGGCTCCATAGGTTCCATGTACCTACCATCTATTTAATCTTCACAGCATCCCTGAGAGGTACTATTATAATCACCTACCATACAGAGAAGGAAATAGAGATGGGAGGCTAAGAAACCTGCCCAAGGTCACAGAGATAGATTCAGAAAAGCTAGATCCAGACCAGACAGACATAGAGCCTGCTCTCCTAACCGTCAGGCCACCTGAGGTCAGCTTGAGAATCCACAGCTGGGAACTCAGCTTGGATTTTTGCTCTAACACCAGTTCTCTTTCTGTCCTACCATACTGCCATTAAAACAAACCAACAAAAAAAGAAGTATCTTTGTTGAGTTTCTGATGTAAAAGCATGAACACCACAGAAATGTGTGAAGTAGGAATGCTGCCACTTGTTTTGTGAGAAGTGAGGACATCTACTCAGAGGCGGGGATGAAGGCCACTAGCAGGCGTTTCTCCCTGCTGCTGTCATGTCTTCAGTCCAGCACAGCAAGTGACCTCTGAGCCAGGAGGGAGGCTCACATGAGTCCTGCAGCCTCCCCCCATGCCACTACCAGCTGAATGACTAGCACCTGCCTCAGGAACACAGCCCTTTCTTTGCTTACTTTGCCCTTTCAGTGAAGAGTTTAGAGCAGTTCCGTCTGGTACGGGTGGATGAGATGGTGACTTTTTTGGGGCTAGAGATAAGGTCTCACTATGTTGCCCAGGCTGAGCCTGGGCTCCAGTGATCCTCCTATCTCGGCCTCCCAAAGTGCTGGGATTATAGGTGTGAGCCACTACACCAGACCAGAGGCAGTGACAGTTAACCTACTGTTATTTCCAGTGCGTTTGACAGCTTACCCTCCAAGCTCCTCCACCTTGCTAGTAACAGCTCCCCCACCACTCATGGGGCAGGTGCAAACCACTGGTAAAAGGACAATGCTCATAGCTTTATGGACAACTGCATTTTTTTAGATGTCCATTTCTACCTTTTCTAACAGCGTTCTCAAGATGTAAGCTTAAAATATACATCAAGTTTTATCCAAAACATCTTGTACTACTCAGTGTAGCCCAAACTAGAAACCACCTAGATGCTATCAATGGTAAAACAGATCAATAAGTTGTGGCATAGTTGTACAGTGTAATACTACACAGCAAGGAAAATGAATGAACACAATCTTGCTCAACAATATACATGGATTTCACAAATGATAAGTTAAAAGGAGTCAGACACAGAAAAGCACATGATTTCATTTGTATAAAATTAAAAACAGATGAAAACCATTTATGCTGTTAAAAGGCTTCACCTGGAAGGGTGAAGCCCAGAAGTGGGGGGGGAGGAGGACTTCTGGGGTGCTGGTGAGGGTCTGCTTCCCAACCTAGGTGCTGGTTGTACAGCTGATGTTCTCTTCAAGATAAATTAATCAAGCTGTACACTAATGATCTGTTTTTATGTAATACTTCAATATAAGCTTCAAAAAATATATGCAGGATTAACACAAAGTTACTCTCTAGTGAAGCTGTTCAATCACAAAGACAAGAGTTTGACAAAGGACCCCAAACAGCCAGACGGTTGACAATGACCGACTTTACAAGAACGTGACTGAACAGTGGGCTAGTCTACAGCACTTCTACGAAGTCTCAGGACCTTACCTATGTCTTCCTTGAGGTCAATTTCGGCTGTGGTTGGGTGAACAATGCCCTCCACTCTCATGGAGCCAATATGGCTGATGTCACTCTGGGTTAAGGATAGCTGCATTAGGAAGAAAAGACGGAGAATATGGGAACGGTCAAATCTCATTGAAAATCTTCACATTTTGTGTGACATCCATATGCCTCTTTATTATTATTATCTTTTTAATTATTGCTAATCTCTGTATTGTTCCATTTTTATTTTTTTGAGACAGTCTCAAGCTGTCACCCTGACTAGAGTGCCATAGCATCATAGCTCACAGCAACTGCAAAAAAAGCAAAATAGCAAACCGTTTTTCTATTTTTAGTAGAGATGGGGGGGTCTCACTTTTGCTCAGGCTGGTCTCAAACTCGTGAGCTCAAGTAATCACCCACCTTGGCCTCCCAGAGTGGTAGGATTACAGGCGTTGAGCCACCTCTTCCAGCCTATCGTTCCAGTTTTAGTAGATATGTGCTGCTAAAGCAAGCACTCTTCTCTTTAATTATTCACACCAGGCTCGGCACCTGTGGCTCAGCGGGCTAAGGCGCCAGCCACGTACACCTGAGCTGGCGGGTTCAAATCCAGCCCGGGCCCGCCAAACAACAATGACGGCTGCAACCAAAAAAATGGCCGGGCGTTGTGGCGGGCACCTGTAGTCCCAGCTACTTGGGAGGTGAAGGCAGGAGACTCGCTTGAGCCCAGGAATTGGAGGTTGCTGTGAGCTGTGATGCCATGGCACTCTATCCAGGGTGACAGCTTGAGGCTCTGTTTCAAAAAAAAAAAAAGATTCATACCAAATGTCAACAAGAAGACTGCATACACAGCGACGACATCAAGTTTCTTGAGTGTTTGGTTTTCAACAGGCTCTGTGGTGGTTTCGAGTTTTATTTTTTTTTGCAGTTTTAGCCGGGGCCGGGCTTGAACTTGCCATCCCCAGGTATATGGAGCCGGCACCCTACTCTGCGAGCCACAGGCGCAGCACTCCAGTTTCACTTTTTGACACTAGTAGTATGCTACAAGTCTGCTTCCCCTTCCCTGGAATGGGAATAGGACCTCTCCTCTCCTTTCTTTCCCTGCAGCTTATGCCTTTGGTTTCCAACTCTGCTGATCTTGCTTTTAGGCCGTGCATCCTCTGAGTAGCTCCCACGGGGGAAGCTACTCCAGAGAAGCACAGAACATTTGGGGATGGGGTCTGAAAACCATGACCTTGTGGAGAGGATTAATGGGCTCTGGGATTCTAACCTGCCTATGTCTGGCCCCCTTACCCTTTGGGAACTTCGTTCTTGGGCTACCCTTGGGAAACGCTGCCCTGCGTGTTCTTAGCAGAGGGGAAGGGAGGGCCTTCTCCTTTGTTTGCCCACGGGAGGAAGAACTTTATGTTCTTCTGGCTAAGTGAGAGAAAGCTAATCATCACAGAACCACAGAGAGCCCAGAGAGGGGACATAAATTCCAACTCTGATTCCTTGCTTCCATCAGTGATGAATTAGGAACCTGCCACCTTGCTGTTCTTCTTAGAACATGCTTTCCCCAGTTGTTCTCATGGAGGTTCACGCTATTGTCAGGCTGCAAACATTCAGCTACCAGAGATATGATTAACTGACGGTGTCCTCGTTGTGTCTTATTTCAGCCCCAGTTGACCAGGTAGATAAATTGTCTGCTCAGTAAACTTTACACTTGTAGGCATGAATTATTTGCCTCTCTGGCTGGGCTGCTGTTATTTTGCTGAAGACTGTTGAAATGTATAGCCCTGTTTGTTTTCTTTCTGCAGCCCAGGAAGGCAAGCAATCTGAATTATTGGGAAATAATTCATGTCTAACACCAGGGACATTCAAGAAGCATACATTTCTATTTTCTTTTTTGATATATTACACTGAACAGTGCTGGATAGGCCTCTCAGCAGCCATTTGAGAAAGTTAGCTATGGATTTTATTTTTGGTGGACACAGAAATAACTGGAATGTAGGGAATTCACCGTAAACCCAGTAGCTACAGAGCAGAAAGAATCTCTACTATGTTTACCTTTGGCTAACCAATGCCAGCATTAACCATTTTCAGCATCAAAGGGCTGATCACTTTTACAAGGCAGAAATTGTCATAGGTCTTTAGTTTAAAAACAAGTAATTCAAGACAGAATAAAAGTCGTATCGGGGGGGGGCAAGGGATAAAGGAGGCATTATTGCTTGTAAATGGAAAGGTTATAAAAGTACAATAGTGTTCACCATAGCATACTACAGTTCTCTTTATTACCTTCTGCCCTAGAACAAGGCTCTTAGAAGACAGAATGGTGAATCCATCCCCTGGCCCATCTTCGGAGGTGGAATTTGAAGTTCCTTCTTTATCGCTGTCCTTTGGTTTGGACTGTTGGTAGAAATCAGAAGGACAGATGAGAGCCAATCCAGAAAAAGCCCAATGTGGCTTTATTTATTTATTTATTTATTTATTTGCAGTTCAGCCGAGGCAGGGTTTGAACCCGCCACCTTCGGTATATGGGGCCGGTACCCTACTCGCTGAGCCATAGGTGCCACCCCCAATGTGGCTTTATTAAGCTCTTCCCATGGCTGCCACCAGCTTAGATACGAAGGAAATGGTTAGGCATTATGTTTTACTTTTTCTGGATGGAGGGAAGCAAGGGACAGCAATATGAGGAAAAGGAAAAGGTCCTGCAAAGTACCAGCTATGTTAAGGGGTAGTCCTCACCCAAACCTCGACATGGGTACCTGATTCTTGCTCTTTTCAATGCCTTACGATGACAAGCATCAGAGCCCAGTGGGGCTGTACAGAAGCATATCTCCTAACCCTCCCCTCCTCCCCAGCATTTCCCTGGGGCACAGTGGCAGTGGAGGAGTGAACTCTTACACGATTCCCCATTCCCTGCACTCCGCTTTCTTTTTATTTTTTTTTTTAATAGGCACAGTCTTCCTCTATCATCCAGGCTAGAGTGCCGTGGCGCAGTCATAGCTCACAGGGCATAAGCGATCTCCAGCCTCAGCCTCCCAAGTTGCTGGGACTACAGGAGTTACGCCACCATACCTGGCTAATTAAAAAAAAAATTTTTTTTAAATGAGGTCTTGCTGTGTTGCCCAGGCTGATTTCATGCTCTTGGACTCAAGAGATTTTCTCACCCAGACCTCCAAAATGCTGGGATTACAGGTGTGAGCCATCCCACCCAGGCTTTTGTATGATCGTTGGTGTTGTCATGGAGGTCTATGGAACGAAAATTTCACAACCTCTAAAGCAGCTTTGTTGATAGAACTTTCTATGATCATGGACATTTCTGTCTGTGATCTTCAGTGCCCTGAGCAATTGAAATGTGGCTACTACAATTGATGAACTGAATTTTTAATTTGATTTAATTTTAATTCAAGTTTTTTTTGTGTGTGTGACAGAGCCTCAAGCTGTCACCCTGGATAGAGTGCTGTGGCATCACAGCTCACAGCAACCTCCAACTCCTAGGCTCAAGCGAGTCTCCTGCCTCCGCCTCCCAAGTAGTTGGGACTACAGGCGCCTGCCACAACGCCTGGCCATTTTTTGGTTGCAGCCGTCATTGTTGTTTGGCGGGCCGGGGGTGGATTCGAACCCACCAGCTCAGGTGTACGTCGCTGGCACCTCAGCCCGTTGAGCCACAGGCGCCGAGCCTTTAATTCAAGTTTAAATAGCCACGTGTGACTAGTGGTTACCACACGGGGCAGCATGTAATAATGTTACTCCCCAAGTGCCATCTCTGAGCTAAGCTACTTAGCACATCAAGCTTAATACATCAAAACACCTGAAATCCCCCTGGCTGAACTCAGAGGACCACCCACGGAGGACTAGAGCTTGTTTAGTATGCGACATGGAGCTCTGAAGAGAAATCAAAAGCAAGTTCTAGGCTATCCTCTCTCACTGAGGATTTTGGTTGGGGGCAGTAACAGGAACGTGAGGCCAACCCATGTTTTGAGTTTGAAAATCTCTAGAAGACCCTATTTAGGGACCTGAACTCAAATCTCAAAGGCCCTTTATTCTTCTGCATACACACTCTTGTCATTTTCTCCCAGATCCAAGCTGCAGAGAATCCTCAGCCCTTCAGAGGTGCCATCGGTTAATCTTTACAAAACACGGCAGAGTAGGTGACTCACAAACAACAGAAATTCATTTCTCATGGGTCTGGAGGCAGGGAGGCCAAGATCAAAGTTCTGGCAAGCCCCCTTTGGCCTCTTTTATAAGTGCCCTAATCCCATTCTCTAGGGCTCTGACCTCATGACCTAATCACTTTCCAAAGGCCCCACACTTACCACCATCAGCTTGGTGTCAGATTTCAACTTAAGAATTTTGGGGGGACACCCACATTTAGACCACAGTGACAGTGCCTGGCTCTTGAAACACAACCCTGACTCACCTTTTTGGACGTCCGGGGCTTGGCCGCCTTGGATTTCTTGCCTCCCTTCTTGCCTGACGTGGCCTTCCTTCCTCTTTTCTCTGGGGGTGGGGAGAGGATAGTTTCTGACTTGCCTTTGGTCCCTCGCTTTTTGGCCAGCAGTTCAGGGTGAATTCTGGGCAGGACACCTCCACTGGCAATGGTCACTCCTTTTAGCAGCTGAAGAGAGAGATGCATGCACTCATACAGCAAAGAGCTTGCTGGTTCTGGATGTAACACAGTTCTAACTATTAGCAAAGTAAGGCTTAAACCTGGTGTTTGCTTTCCTAAAGATTTTGCTTAATATACAATTTAATAGGCTCTCCCCTCTTTCAATTGTGGAGCATTTCTCTGTAGGTATCAAGGCATCCTAAGATGCTATACAGAAAACAAAACAAAGCAAAGTAAAATAAAAGTTCTAGAAGCTGAAACCAGGGATGTTGCCCAGGGCTCTGGAATTCCAGACACAACAGAGGATAAAGAGCTTCCCGTGGGAGGAGCACAGCTTGACAAAATTAGGTTCAAAGGTTAATGCAAACGCTAGACCCAGTTAATGACAGATCAGTGGTCTCTACATTCTTGGATGTGCGGTCCATTAGCACAGGATATTTGGCCATGCACTTTCCAAGCATAAGTATCGCCATGTATTGCTACACTAATGTGTTTCTGCACGTCCTAAAGCAGTACTACCCCAAGTGTGTTCCGTGACCATGAACTCTTACCCATCTGTGACAAGGTAGGTACAGAAGTCACCAATAAGAGTCTAGAATCTTTTACAACAAGTCGACAGAGTTATTATACATCTATTGAATGTGATAAAAAAAAATTGTGGTTTATAGTATGTTCTTTGTTTTTTATATCTTTCTAGGAATTAATTTCATTACATTTTTTTGGAAATTATCAATATGACAGATAGGCAGTGAGAACTGATTCTTTTTTTTTTTTTTCTGAGACAGAGTCTCTCACTTTGTCACCCTTGGTAGGGTGCTGTGGCATCACAGCTCACAGCAACCTCAAAATTCTGGGCTTAAGTGATTCTCTTGCCTCAGCCTCCCAAATAGCTGGGACTACAGGGACCTCCACAAAGCCTGGCTACTTTTTTTCTTTTTTGAGACACAGTTTCACTTGTCACCTCAGAAGTGCCGTTATATCATAGTTCACAGCAAGCTCAGACTCCTGCACTCAAGCAATTCTCTTGCCACAGCCTCACAAGTAGCTGGGACTACAAGTGCTGCCAGAATGCCTGGCTATTTTTTAGAGGCCAGGTTTCACTCTTTTTTTTTTTGAGACAGAGCCTCAAGCTGTCGCCCTGGGTAGAGTGCCGTGGCATCACAGCTCACAGCAACCTCCAATTCCTGGGCTCAAACGAGTCTTCTGCCTCTGCCTCCCAAGTAGCTGGGACTACAGGCGTCCGCCACAACGCCCGGCTATTTTTGTTTGGGTTGCAACCGTCATTGTTGGTTGGTGGGCCCAGGCTGGATCCGAACCCGCCAGCTCAGGTTTACATGGCTGGCGCCTTAGCCCGTTGAGCCACAGGCGCCGAGCCCCGGGTTTCACTCTTGCTCAGGCTGGTCTTGAACCTGTGAGCTCAGGTGATCTGCCGCCGTGGCCTCCCAGAATGCTGGGATTACAGGCGTGAGGCACCATGCCTGGCCTTTAAGAACTGATTCTTCACCACAGTTTTTGGAAGAATGAGATTAGAAAATTACTATAGGCTCGGCGCCTGTGGCTCAGTGGGCTAAGGTGCCAGCCACGTACACCTGAGCTGGCGGGTTCGAGTCCAGCCCGGGCCCACCAAACAACAATGACGGCTGCAACCAAAAAATGGCCGGGCGTTGTGGGGGGCGCCTGTAGTCTCAGCTACTTGGGAGGCAGAGGCAAAAGACTTGCTTGAGCCCCGGAATTGGAGGTTGCTGTGAGCTGTGATGCAATGGCACTCTATCCAGGGCAACAGCTTAAGGCTCTGTCTCAAAAAAAAAAAAGAAAGAAAATTACTATAAATGAAAATAAATAGAAATAAAAATTCGTATACTATGAACCTACTACCTTGCATATCCTAGGATAGAGGGAGAGCATTCACTTGACTTCGTAGTCAGTTTCAAAATATAAAGGGTCAGTTCTAATATATAAAGGATTCTCCCACTCTCAGTAGAAAAAATGGTCAACCAGGTTTGAGCAAAGAAACTGAAGAGACCCTGTCTGCACCTTCCTCAGCAACACACAGAATTTGTCTTTACAGAGGAGAGGAAAGTTCTGGCAAGACCTAGAATATACAGAGGGCGCAAAAAAATGTATACACATTTAAGAAAGAAAGAACTGTATTAAAATTGTAATAATATATACCGATGACAAAAGATAAATACAAGCCATGGTGAGTCAAACGAGACTTGAGTATTACAATTTTAATGTAGTTTTTTTCCTTTCTCAAAATGTGTATACCTTTTTTTGGTACCCTCTGTATAATGGGATGCATTTCAAGAGGAAATTTTATTTTGAATCTGAATTATATAGCTAGCAGAATTTGTTTATGTGGTCTGAATGTTTTTGTACAAATGTGAATGGGAATTGTAGCTGAAGTAACTGGTGTGTGGTCAGCTGGGTCCTCGTGCAAGAGTGTGCTTGACAAACCCATTCTGTGCCACGTCCCAGTGCTTTAGACATACCTGGTTGAGCTCCTCGTCATTGGCAACTGCCAGTAGGATGTGTCTCGGGGCTATCCGGGCCTTCTTATTGTCCCTTGCAGCATTCCCGGCCAATTCTAGGATTTCCGCTGAAATCACAAGGGACTGTTAACACACTATCACAAAATGGGGTCTGAGCTTTCAAAAGTCTTCACCTTTGCGCACACTTATTCATTTATGATTTTTATGTCTGGGTCTGAAAAGAAATCCAGAGGCTGGAAAGATATCAGGTCACAGATAAGTAAGATATTTTAACAAGACAATACACAATTATGTGCCAAATTTTTCCAGTAGTCCCTAAAAATTAGCTTTTCTTCCTTACTATCTGGGGCTCTGAGTTTCTGCTGAGCTCCTCATTGCAGGAAGGGATACATGTTTCCCAGCCTCCCTTGGTGCTAAGTGTGGTCATGTGAACAAATTCTGGCCAATGGCGGGCAAGCAGCTATGTTGCCTATACCAGGAGGGTCTGTCTATGAAGCGGCTGTGTCCTTCCCTTTCTACTGGCTGACTGAAGACATGGGGACTGGAATTTGAGCAGCTATCTTTGACCTTGAAGGAGTTGTCGATGACAGAGCAGAAGGAAACTTGAGTCTCCTTATCAATCTAGACCAGTATTTTTTCAACCTTTTTTATTTCATGGCACACTATAGTTAAACTTCCTTGGCACACTTAAATTATGTTGATCAAAAAAAGGGCAAACAAAAGAATATACTTACTATACTTTGAACTTCTTTCAAAATAATGTTTCTTTTTCTCACTCTGGCACCCTGAGTAGAGTGCTGTGGCATTATAGCTCACAGCAATCTTAAGCTCTTGGGCTCAAGTGATCGTCTTGCCTCAGTTTTTCTATTTTCAGTAGAGATGGGGGTCTCACTCTTGCTCAAGCTAGTCTCAAATTCATAAGCTCAAGTGTTCCAGCCCGCTCAGCCTCCCAGAGTGCTAGGATTATAGGCATGAGCCACCGTGCCTGGGGTTTAATGATCTTTAAAACTGTTCATGGTACACCTGAGATTCTCTCATGGCACACCACTTGAAAATTACTGATCTGTACTGCCTTTTCTAAACTTCTTTGGTATGTAAGTGAAAATAAACACTAATGTTCAAGCCACCGTCAGCAGAAGTCAATCTAACATAGAAGCTGAATTTCTTTCAGTCTACAGATAGCGGGGCCAGCCCTGGAGAGAAGAGTGACAGAGGTAAGTCACTGTACCCTTTGGTATTGCTTTAAAACTTCCTTTTTCCCCATTTGCTGGATACTTCAGGTCCCTCCTGTTCTAGAAAAAAGTGGATAAAAGAACTGATGTAAAATGTGGAAAGAAGTACATAGTTTGGAAAGTGAATTCCTAAAGGGGATGCCCGACATAGTCTGTAAAGTGAATTCCTAAAGGGGATACCCGACCCCTGAGTAGGAAGTCACCTTGGGACCCAGGTGTCTTACATACCCCTCAGGACTTACGAATGGCTCTGACTTCAACAAACACGTGATTTGGTAAACGTGAAAAAGTTCGTAAAAAGGAATTTTTCTAAAGACATTGCACATGCTATCAAAGCTTTGGGGTCAAAATTAAAAACAATCTAGGATTGATTTCTACCATCTGTATGCTCCCCCGCCCCACCTCTTCGGTCTTATGTTGTTATTTTTTCCTTCTTTAATTTTACAGGGATGTTCTGTTACATCAAATTTATCTGCCTTCAAAAGTATGAATGAGGGCGGCTCCTGTGGCTCAGCGAGTAGGGCACCGGCCCCATATACCGAAGGTGGCGGGTTCAAGCCCGGCCTCGGCCGAACTGCAAAACAAAAAAATAGCCGGATGTTGTGGCGGGCGCCCGTAGTCCCAGCTACTAGGGAGGCTGAGGCAAGAGAATCGCTTAAGCCCAAGAGCTGGAGGTTGCTGTGAGCAGTGTGACGCCACGGCACTCTACCCAGGGCGATAAAGTGAGACTCTGTCTCTACAA
>CAUYON010111830.1:0-39243 GCA_963573935.1 Arctocebus calabarensis | reverse complement strand
GGACACCCACAGGTCAACTTTGTTTTACTTTCTGGAAAGCCTTAAGATGGCTTCTGCGTGATATATTTTTTTAATATATATATATATATTTTTTTTTTTTTTTTGAGACAGAGCCTCAAGCTGTCACCCTGGATAGAGTACTGTAGCATCACAGCTCAAAGCAACCTCCAATTCCTGGGATCAAGCGAGTCTCCTGCCTCCGCCTCCCAAGTAGCTGGAACTACAGGCGCCCGCCATAACGCCCAGCCATTTTTTGGTTGCAGCCATCATTGTTGTTTGGCAGGCCTGGGCTGGATTCGAACTCGCCAGCTCAGGTGTACATGGCTGGCGCCTTAGCCCATTGAGCTACAGGTGCTGAGCCTGCATGATATTTTTAATTCTGCCCTTAATTGGAGAGCACACAGCGGTGAAGGGTCCCCTGCTCTCACGGCTCCCTTGTGTTATGCTGCGGGCCCTGTGTGCATGTGTGCACACACTCATGTATGCGCTGGCTCCTCAGCTTCACACCGAGGGTTAGTCTCTCAAATGTGGCACTTAGGAGCGAGCTGAGAATATTCTGGGCAGGCCTGGGATTCTGCAAGAAGCCCGCTGAGCTTTTCCAGGGCTGCCCACACTGACCTGTGCTTCTGACTTTGTGTCTTTTTCTGGCCCTCAGAGCGATGGAACGCTCCTGGCTACAGGTTCTTATGATGGTTTTGCAAGAATATGGACGGAAGACGGTAAGTCCTGGGCAAGAGGTGCTTCCGTACATCACCCTGCAGTGAACTGTCCACAATTTGGAAGTCAACACATTTGTTCAATTTTTTATTTTTATTAACAGGTAACCTGGCCAGCACCTTAGGCCAACATAAAGGCCCCATCTTTGCCTTGAAATGGAACAAAAAGGGGAATTATATTTTGAGTGCTGGTGTAGACAAAGTGAGTATTAGCTTGAAGTACATCCCCTCAATCTGCAGATGCTTATTTATTTACAACTTCAAAATAACATTGTGACTGCTTTGAATTCTGCCTCCCCTTAATGAATCAAAAGGATGCGTTTAGGTTTTGTTTGTTTTCGTGGGTGTGCTCTTCCTGTTAATTTATAACACATCCTCTCTTAATATATTCTGCCTTTGTGCAAAGCTTCCCCTTTTCTTCAGGTACATCGTGCAGTGATTGAAAGAGGAATAACTCCAACTTGTGTTTATAGTGCTGGAAGGAGCTGAGTGGTGCAGGGCGTGCCCTGGGTAAACTATCACCCACCTGGGCGCTTGAGTGGCACAGACTGTGTTCTGTTCCTGCAGGCTCCTGCTTTATTTGATAAACTAATGCTTCTCACTGCAGACTGCTCTGAGCAGGAATAAATTGAACTGTGTACACGGCTCCACTCCCCTGATGGCCCACGGGCTATAATTTTTTGCTCTGCATCTGGGCAGGGATGCTTGGGAGATGGGGTGGCATTAATCCCACGTGCTCCTAGAAGCTCCTGCTGGGGGATGGAGAACCGAGGGCAAAGAATAAGGAGGTGTAGATTTCATCTTGGCTCAGAGTGGTTCCCCCAGCAATCCTGCCCTCTCTGGGTCTCACTTAACTCTAAGATGTCACTCTCAAGATCAGTGAATCTCTTCATTTTGTAGCTCTCTGTCTTTTAAGCCAGGAAACCCTTCATTTAGACCTGACACCCTAACATACTAGGTGGCCATAAAGTTCACGTGCAGTTTTATTTTTCTTTTTTTCGAGACACAGCCTCAGGCTGTCACCCTGGATAGAGTGCTGTGGCATCACAGCTCACGGCAACCTCCAATTCCTGGGCTCAAGCGAGTCTCTTGCCTCCACCTCCCAAGTAGCTGACACCACAGGTGCCCACCACAACGCCTGGCCATTTTTTAGTAGCAGCCATCATTGTTGTTTGGCAGGCCTGGGCTGGGTTTGAACCCGCCAGCTCAGATGTACGTGGCTGGCGCCTTAGCCCACTGAGCCACAGGCACCAAGCCATCACGTGCAGTTTTAAATTGCACACAAACTTTATGGCCACTCTGCATCATATTTTAGAAAGCTAACCTGCTGAGGTTGACACATTAAATGTTCCCATGTAACTACCATCAGATTTTTTCTAAGATGCTCTAATTGAAGTAATACATAGCACTTTTATTGTATTCTGTATGTCACCACTAAGTGCTGAATTATTGAAATAATTGAAATGATAGGCTGGGCCTGGTGGCTCACACCTGTAATCTTACCAGTTTGGAAGAGGCGGGTAGGTTGCCTGAGCTCAGGAGTTTGAGACTAGACTGAGAAGGAGTGAGACCCCATCTTTACTAAATACAAAAAACCTAGCTCGGTGTTGTATCGAGTACCTATAGTCCCAGCTACTCGAGAGGCTGAGGCAGGACGATGGCTTGAGCCCCAGAGTTTGAGGTTGCTGTGAGTGAGGCTAACACCACCGTACTGTAGCCTGGGACAATAGAGTGAGACTCTGGCTCAAAAAAAATAGTAATAATAATAACTCAAACGATAGCACTTTTACTTATCAAGCACTTGAGTGCTCCAGGTGCTAACTCATCCAGTACCTCAAGATGGGAGGTAGAGGTGAGTGTCATCACTCCCTTGTGACAAGGGAGGACGTAGGGCCCAGAGAGGTTTGTTGATTTGCCTAGGGACACTCAGCTGGTGCAGAGTGGAGGGGGGGCTGGGAACTCCGGCCCTGGATCACAAGTGACTGCCACTCTTTGACTTCTGTACAATTCGAAATAGTTGTTTCCTCACCTCTTTCCAACCTAGAGACTTTTTTTAAACATTCATTTGTGGTTTTCTCACTAATAATCCTGACGCTCAAAGTGAATGGTGTGATCAGTAAAAACACACATTTAGAATTTTATTAATCTTTCAGGCCACTTGCTAGCCACCAGTGTCACTTAGCCACGGCAAGAATAATAGCATTGCCCATGTCCAAAGCACCTGTGGAGAAAACGTGTAACTTACAGGATTCTGGTGTGGACTGCACCAAATGCTTCACCCAGAATGACTAAAATAATGGGTCAAATTCTTCACAACTTTCTGCGGTGTTTCTTTTTCTCTAAGGAACATTTAATGTAAACACCAACAAAATAATCCAGTCACTGGCATGGCATATGAGGTTATGTCAGAGGGTTGGGGAGGAGGTTACAGAGTCTCTGCAGAGAGAGCCAGATTTCTTTGTGTGAGTCTAAATTAAGAAGAGTGATATTCAACAGACAAACAAGGGTTTAATTGGTCTAGAGCTGACCCCAAACCTGGGTACCACATTTCAATGATAATCACTGCTCTGATTGTCCACAGTCAACACAAAATGTAACTAGTTCTTCTTAAAGGAAAATCTTTTATGAAGTGTCATTGCCAGAGAGATATAAAGGTCCCCATGAAGATGAAAATTCCAGTTAATTCGAGCGTTATCCGTTCAGCTTCCTTTGTTGTCTAAGCATCTCCCAGCGTCTAAGTGTATAAGAATTCATTTGCTTCCCAAGGCATGGGTCATCTTTCCTCCCTGGGGTGCCTTTCCCCTCCCCGCCCATGTAACCCCACATCTGTGCCCACAACTCATGGAATGATGAGCAGAGGAATTGTCAGAAATGCCCATTCCCCTGGCCCTTCATTTTGAAAAATGCCCCAAAGACACGTAGATTTGCTTTGTCCCATGTTTTCTACATTTGGTAGTTCTGGCAGTTTCTTACATTTTGGGGTGAGAGGGAATCCCTGCCAATAAGATTCTGATACTGACCACATATTGAAATGGTAATATTTTGACCATTTTGGAGTGAAATATATATTTTTTATATATATAATATACATATGTATTTTCGAGCTAGAGTCTTCTTCCTGAATAAGATATATTCTTTTTGTTTGTTTTTGTTGTTTTCTTTTTCTTTCTTTCTTTTTTTTTTGCAGTTTTTGCAGTTTTTGCCCACGGCTGGATTTGAACCTACCACCTCTGGCATATGGGGCCCTATTCCTTTGAGCCACAGGCTCCGCCCTTGTTTTCTTTTTTTATTAAATCTTAGCCGTGTACATTAATGCAATCATGGGGTACAATGTGCTGGTTTTATGTACATATTTTCATCAAACTGGTTAACATCGGGCAGCGCCTGTGGCTCAAAGGAATAGGGCACCGGCCCCATGTACTAGAGGTTGTAAGTTCAAACCCGGCACTGGCCAAAAACTGGAAAAAAAAAAAAAAAAAAAAAAATCGTTAACATAGCCTTTACTTCATTTTCTTAGTTACTGTGTTAAGACATTTAGATATAGTCTTAATGAATTTTATCAGTTTCTGTTTTCCCGTGTAATATAAATAATAGGAAACTAAACATTGCCCGTGTAGCTCCCACCCTAACTCTGCTGGACAGTGCTGGCTTGCAGGGAGAGGGCTCCCTGTCTTTTCTTATACAATATGTGTTTGTAGAGAAAACGCTGTGAGAAGGATCGTCACTAACTTTTTCCTTTGTTTGCGGAGTGCAGACAACAATAATTTGGGACGCCCACACAGGAGAAGCCAAACAGCAGTTTCCTTTTCATTCAGGTGAGGAGTTCTGGGTTTGGTGCCGTTTATGGCTCAGAAATCCTAATTCAGAATTATATGCAGTGCGCCTTAAAGTGATTGTAAGTGCACACAGGAGGGAGCCAGGAGGACGTGGCTGGTAGGAAGGAGACCCATTGCATGCTGAGTGTTGCTCTTAAGATTTGCGAGAGACAGATGCCCTTGGCACCCACCTTCCTGGCTCAGCACTCATCCGCTTCTGCAGGCTGCTGCGGCATCCCCATGGGCAGAAAGGCTCTGGCAGCCTTTGACCTGCTGGAGGTTGCACATCATGGAAAGGACAGAGAGGAACGAGGAGGGAGGCCCTGGCTGTGCTGCCTGCGGTGTTCTGTCTCACCTCCGTTTCCAGGTCCTTCCAAGCATGGTCCAGACCTGTCATCTGGCCCTCCGGGGACTGGACCAGGGTGTGGTGTTACACTCGGGTCCCAGCTGTTTGGGTGTTTTATTTATTTTTTGAGACAGAGCCTCAAGCTGTCACCCTGGATAGAGTGCTGTGACATCACAGCTCACAGCAACCTCCAATTCCTGGGCTCAAGCGAGTCTCTTGCCTCCACCTCCCAAGTAGCTGGGACTACAGGCGCCCACCACAAGGCCCAGCCATTTTTTGGTTGCAGCCGTCATTGTTGTTCAGCGGATCCAGGCTGGATTCGAACCCGCCAGCTCAGGTGTACATGGCTGGCGCCTTAGCCCGTTGAGCCACAGGTGCCGAACCTGTTTGGGTATTTTAGAAAGCTGCTGGATTTCCTGCTGTCATCCCAGAAAAGAAATCAGAAGGGTCAGGCACCATTTTTAGGCCAGGTATAGTGGCTCATGACTGTAATCCTAGCTGTCGAGGAGGCCGAGGCAGGTGGATTACCTGAGCTTAGGAGTTCAAGACCTGCCTGAGAAAAAGCAAGACCCCACCTCTACTAAAAATATAAAAACTAGCTGGGAGTTGTGGAGGGTCCCAGCTACTCGGTAGGCTGAGGCAGGAGGATCGCTTAGGCCCAAGAGTTTGATGTTGCTGTGAGCTAGGCTGAGGCCATGTCACTGTACTCTGGACTACAGACTGAGACTCTATCCAAAAAAAAAAAAAGTGCAGGTAGAGAATTAGAAACTCAACTAAACTATGAGACCAGTTAACTTTGCGTAATTTCTGTCCTTGTGACCTGGGAGGCCCTGGACCTGAGAACAGCCCTGGCATTGGGGAGGGTGTTCACCCCGTGTCCTCTCTCCTCCCTGCGGGGTTCCTGTCCTTCACCTCCCAGCAGATGGGAGGCACTGATGTGCTGGGAGAGATCGTTTAAAATCCAGGTATCTGCGCCTGTGGCTCAACGGGCTAAGGCGCCAGCCACGTACACCTTAGCTGGAGGGTTCGAATCCAGTCCGGGCCTGCCAAACAACAATGACGGCTGCAACCAAAAAATGGTCAGGCATTGTGGCCGTTGCCTGTAGTCCCAGCTACTTGGGAGGCAGAGGCAGGAGACTCACTTGAGCCCAGGAATTCGAGGTTGCTGTGAGCTATGATGCCACAGCACTCTATCCAGGGTGACAGCTTGAGGCTCTGTCTCAAAAAAATAAACAAATAAAATAAAATAAAATCCAGGTATCTTAAACCTGGGATGTAAGGTCTCCTTCCTTTCCTTCCTTCTTCTCCCTGTCTAAAAATGAGTCCAGTCATGTTATATACAACTTGAAATATCTTATATACAACTTGAAATATTTTTATATATCTTATGTACAACTTATATATATATATCTTATGTACAATTTTTATGTATCTTACGTACAACTTGAAATATCCCCCCACCCCCACAGTGCTACTGCTGGACACAGCTGCCCAGGGAGCGGCTTCATGTCCCCTCCTTCCTTACCTGTCCTGGGAGGGAGGACGTCCTCACACTGCAGGGCACACAGAAGCCTTGTCGTCCCTGCATTGTGGAAGGAGACACTCTTTAAGGCTCTGACGGAAAGAGTGCTCACACTGGGAGGGTGTTCCGTCTCGTTACTAAGCAAGGGGTCTTGACTGTCTCTTCCTTGTTCTGGCTCCTGGAGCTGTGCGCACCCGAGTGACCACAACTGCCCCCTTCTCTGCCCTGCCCCGCAGCGCCCGCCCTGGACGTGGACTGGCAGAATAACACTACCTTCGCCTCCTGCAGCACCGACATGTGTATTCACGTCTGCCGGCTCGGCTGCGACCGCCCCGTCAAAACCTTCCAAGGACACACAGTAAGTGGTGGCGCCACTCTGCAGGCTGGCATTGGTGGGAGTGTGACGTGGCAGCTGTCTCTGGCTCCTGTGTGAGAGCTGCTGCCATCGCAGACTGGGTCTCCTGAGGCCCTGCGGCTGGTTGCCTTTTGGCAGTGAGAACAGCTGGCTAAGCGACCTCCATGTTGACTACTGCAGCAAAGACTTTAAAGTAGCTGTGAGAAAAACATGCGAAGACATAAAGGAAAAGGTGTTCACAGTAAGTGAACACGTGGGAAGTGCAGTCAGAGAACAGAAAAGTCTGTATGAGCAAATGGAAGTTTGATACAGTGTCTGAAATGAGAATCTTCAGAGATGGGCTGACCACAGATTGGAGCAGGCAGAACTAGGTTAGTGAACCTGCGGAGCAATCATAGGAATTGCAGATTTGAAGAGCATGTGAAAGGGAGAAAATGTGAGCAGAGGCTTAACGGCCTGCAGAACAATGCCAGGGACTCTGAACGCACGTACATAACAGGGCAAAAGTAAGAGAATGGAACAGAAAAAAATACGTGGCACAATATGGACTAGTTTTCCACAGTTGAGTACAAAATATCAACATTTAAGAAGTTCAATAAATCACAAGCAGAGCATAGATGGAGAACGGCACCCCTGAATGATGCCTAGGTATGTGGTCCTCTGCTGCTGAAATCAATGAGGGAAAGTCTCAGAAGCAACCAGAGGCTGAAAATACCACCGTGTGTACAGGGAACAACAGAGTGAGCACGGCCGATTTAGATTCCCTAGTGTAGCATCCAAGACTCTGTCCCCAGGTCTCTCCACTACCCAAAGCCTCCTATGCGTGGGTCCTTCGGACTGTTTGCCTGAGTTCTTCACACTCACTGCGCCCTGCCAGGGACTTGCCCCACCTTAGACTCTCTGCGTCCCTTGGTCCTCCACACCTTCCAGACCCGCTTGGCCGTCCTCTGGGCTCCTGGACCCCCTTGTGATGCCACAGTCCTGGTGTGACTGCATCTCACAGAGAATGCAGAGCGCATCAGGAGCAGCCCATGGCTTCTTGCTGTTTTCCTACCAGCACCCAGAATAGCATTCAGGTTGGGGGCTCCTGTTACAGTGGGGCTAGGTGGTTGGCTCCCCAGAAAGCTGTCATCAGGCTTGTAACTGATACAAACCCCCTCGTGCAGCCTGTTCATCTCCCCAGCATGCCTCCCCCCCACTCCTGGCTCGTGGTCCCTGCTTCCCCAAGGGGCTGTGTGAGATAGCAGGTCCCTATCACCTTAACATCGTGGGCCCGTAAAAGACTCTCTCTTTGTTTTTCCAGTCTTCTGCTCTAACCCTAGAAGATCCACAAACTTACCAGGGCTGCCTTCAGACTCTGTGGTTTACAGCTTCCCTGCTTAGGGCACTGCCACCCTTGCACCCCTTGGCTCTTTCTAGGGTCTTAACTGTGGCTTATTATTTTCAACTAAGCATTGGCCAAATGCAATCAAACAGAGCCCCAGAGCCTGTTCTGCTTCTTACCTAGGAACTGTGACTCGAGTTAGGGGGTGCGGGTTTGTGCCCAGAAAGGAATCCTTTCCAAAAGATTAAAGGTGGGCTCACTGGGGATGGTCTGTGGTCAGTGGCTGCACGTTTCTGGGCCCTAAGAAGTCTGCCTGTGGGTTCTCTGTAGCACTAATCAGAGCTACCCAAACTGTTTTTGCACACACATACAGAGGCCCAGGGATATATACAGTTACACAGACACAGAGGCACACGGGCACATACACACAGAGACATACACAGTCACACACAGGAGACACACCGCCTTCTCCAATGCACCCCCTGTGAGCCTGCTCCTGGGACTCGGGCTTCCTTCCTCCCTGTCCTGAGCCATCTGTCACCTGTGCTGCGTAGAACACAGGTGTGGCCTTGTCACTTCCCCATTTCACACCTTCACATCTTGGGGTCCCCAGAAAGCAGCCAGATCAGATAATTGATCATCTCCAAACCTGACCACGTAGAAGTGTGAAATTACTTAGAAGATTAATTGTGAGCGTGAAATGAGCTAGTTGTTGTGCTGGGACAACAGGCATCCGGGCAGATGGGGCCCTGAAGACACCCCACAAGGGAGCCCCTGGATGGAGCCCCAGCCCCTCCATTTCTCCTGGGAGCATCTGCTCTAGCTTGAGACTTTGCCGCAGGCGGTTCCTGTGTGAGTGTGTGGCTGTTGGGGCAGGATGGACAGTCCCCTGAGAGTGTCCCTGCCACTCGTCTCTTTCTCCTGATGCCCTCACACCTCACCACGTACATTTGTTCACGTGACTTGCACCTCCTTCAAGTGATTTCAAAGTCCTTTCTGTTTTAAATTTTCAATATTCTTTTCCAGTTTAAAAAAAAATAACTATTGCTTTTATTTGCTGTGCTTTATTGTATGTGTATCTTCTTCTTTGGGCTTCCTGTGTGGTAGGGAGTTTTTCTTAGAGAGGCATGGATGAGGTCGCTGGTTATGTGTGGTCCGTGATGGTGCTTTTATATAAATGCAAAGGCAAAGTGAGAAAGAGAGAAGTGCCCAGCTCCTGTTCTGATGGCTCAGCACCAGAGGCTGTGGCATCAGCAGCGCTCTCCCGCCCCCTAGTGGACGGCGGCCACACCTGCAAGGCCTTCACGTCTCTCTCAAACCCTGTGTTCTCTTACAGAACGAGGTCAATGCCATCAAGTGGGATCCTTCTGGAATGTTGCTGGCATCCTGCTCAGATGACATGACATTGAAGGTGACGTAGGCGTCTGCAGGGGCAGGCTTGGTGTCTTTGGGGGTTGTGTGTTTTGTGCATGTCCCCTTTCTCTGTCGTCCCAGTCAGGGATATCACTAAGAGATGGCCTGTCCCCTCTGTCCACTCATGGCTCTGCTCCGCGGGACACCACATGGGCCAGCCACCTACTCAGGGCTCATGAAATGAGCACCACTGGATCATCCCCATAAGAGGAAGGGCATGTGTTGATACCGCCGCCCATGTGTTTCTAGATCTGGAGTATGAAGCAGGACACGTGTGTCCACGACCTTCAGGCTCACAGCAAGGAGATCTACACCATCAAGTGGAGCCCCACGGGGCCAGCCACCAGCAACCCAAACTCCAGCATCATGCTGGCCAGGTGAGGCAGTGCGGCCGCTCAGCCCAGTCTCGGTCCTGGCTTGCCACAGCCAAGTTAGCAGCTTGGCCAGGAAAACTAACTCACACACACAGAGAACAGGAAATCTTTCCAGAGTGTGTTGCCAGTGCGTTGAAGCCCTTTGAAGCTAAACGAGGTGGTAGCTCACTTTGAAGGCGCCCAGATAGAATTATCAAGTGACACCTGACTTTGCAATAAAGTGTCATCCAGGCCAGGGTGCTTTGGCATCAGCCTAACTCACAGCAACATTAAACACCTCAGTTCATGTAATCCTCCTGCCTAAGCACCCCAAGTAGCTGGGGCTAAAAGTGCCCACCACGATATCCGACTAAGTTTCCTATTTTTGGTGGAGACAGCGTCTGGCTCTTACTCGGGCTGGTCTTGAACTCCTGAGTTCAGGGAATCCACCGACCTTGGCCTCTCGGAGTGTTGGGATTACAGGCGTGAGCCACTGCGCCCAGCCAGTAAGGATCATTTTGGCTGTTGAGGCTGGCAGGATTGATGGGCTTTCTCTAGGCTTGAAGAACTTGGCGTTAGTGAAGGTTTTTATTCAGACACCAAAGAGAAGCTGGAAGAGTGCGTTCTGGACTTTGGGCTTGGTTTCTTTGGCTTAACCTAGACCTGCCAATATTGAGTATTTTGCGTGGGAATAAAAGGTTTCTAGGCCATCCCCTGGATCCCCTCCAACACAAGTGTGAGGTGGAATGCAGGAGCCTCTTGGTCACATGCATGCCAGAGTAAGAGATGGTGAAGCTGAAAGCAGGAGGCTGGGAGGGGGCTGGGAACTGTGACACGGACCCATAGGGTTGTGGTGTGCAGAACGTGGGTGTTGTCCAGCCTGGAAAGGACAAGACTTGGGAGGAATGCTTGGACAGGGAGCAGGGGGAACTTGATGCTGTGCAGTCCAGGATGTTGAGGGGAGGAGAGTCGTGGGCACCATCCTCCTTAGAAAAGGAAGCACCACCCACTCTGCGTGCGGTGGCTGGGTGGGTGGCCGTGCCAGGCTGCAGGGAGGATGTTTATCGTTGACAGTTGCTGGACCCAAAGCTGTCTTTTATAAAAGATGACAAGATTCCTGCATCCACTGAATGAACAAGGAACAAAGAGCAGAAAAGCCATAATTCTTGTATTTCAAGTCATTGTCCTAAAATCCACTGAAGTTGTTGCAATGCAGTGCTTAGCACTGTAACCATTTTTTGAAGACTTGGAAGGTTCTTTTGTGTCATGTGGTACCCATGAGGAGCATAAATTATCCTTTTAGCAAGTGTAAAAGAGACATACCAGTGCCTAGTGCAGGGGTTCTCAACCTGTGGGTCGCACCTCACAGGAACTGGATTAAAGGGTCACGGCATTAGGAAGGTTGAGAACCACTATCCCTGCTAAGAGAAAGCCAGGCAGATAACAAGGCCAGGTGCAGTGGCTAAGGCCTGTAATCCCAGCACTCTGGGAGGCCCAGCCAGGCAGTAGAATCACTTGAGGTAAGGTTTTGGGGACTAGCCTTATCAACATAGTGAGACCCCATCTCTACAAAAAACAAAGTTAGCTGGGCATGATGATGGGCTCTTGTAATCCTAGCTTCTCGGGAGGCTGAGGCAGGAGGATCACTGATCCCAGGAGCTGAAGGCTGCAGGGAGCTACGATTGCACCACTGCATTCCAGCCTGGGCGCAGAGAGACACCTTGTCTCTAAAAAATTACTTAAAAATAATTTTTAAAAAGAAAGCTAGATAACAGCTTTGTGATGTGTATTATTCCTTTAAATCTGAAAATAAAATCTACAGCTTTCGGCAGTGTGATCACATATGTGGATATGATTGTATTTTAATTCCTTGTAGCATTAACAAAAATTAAATGTTGAGGCTCGATGCGTGTGGCTCAATGGCCTAAGGCGCCAGCCACGTACACCTGAGCTGGTAGGTTCGAATCCAGCCCAGGCCCGCCAAACAACAATGACGGTTGCAACCCCCCAAAAAATGGCCGGGCGTTGTGGTGGGTGCCTATAGTCCCAGCTACTTGGGAGGCGGAGGCAGAAGACTCTCTTGAGCCCAGGAATTGGAGGTTGCTGTGAACTGTGATGCCACAGCACTCTATCCAGAGTGACAGCTTGAGGCTCTGTCTCAGAAAAAAGAAAATTAAATGTTTATTTACTCGATTTTTTGAAATAAGGCTGCATTAATTTAGTAGATAATAAGATGTTGTATTCTCCTTTTTTTTTAGACAGAGTCTCACTATGTCACCCTCAGAAGAGTGCTGTGGCGTCACAGCTCACAACAACCTCAAACTCTTGGGCTCAAGCAAGTCTCTTGTCTCAGCCTCCCAAGTAGCTGGGACTACAGGAACCTGCCACCATGCCCAGCTATTTTTTTGTTTGCAGTTGTCATTGTTGTTTATACACAGGCTGGCGGGTTTGAACCTGCCAGCCTGTGTATATGTGGCTGGCGCCATAACCACTGTGCTACAGGTGGCAAGCCATGTGTTCTAGTTATTTATTTATTTATTGAGACAGAGTCTTACTTTGTCGCCCCCAGCAAAGTGCTGTGGCACCATAGCTCACAGCAACCTCAGACTCTTGGGCTCAAGCAATTCTCTTGCTTCAGCCTCCTGAGTAGCTGAAACTACAGGCTCCAGCCACAGCATCCAGGTATTTTTAGAGACTGAGTCTCACTCTAGCTCAGGCTGGTCTGGAACTCATGACCCTAGGTGATCTGCCTTTGGCCTCCCAGAGTGCTGGGATTATAGGCATGAGCTACTGCGCCCAGCCTAGATGTGTTTTAAATTGTGGCAGCTTTAGAAAGGTTGATATTGCTCAGCCTCCCGAATAGCTGGGACTACAGGTATCTGCCAAAATGCCCACCTAGTTTTTCTTTTTTTTGTTTTTTTTTTTTTTTGAGACAGACAGAGCCTCAAGCTATAGCCCTGGGTAAAGTGTCGTGGCATTACAGCTCACAGCAACCTCCAATTCCTGGGCTCAAGCGAGTCTCCTGCCTCCGCCTCCCAAGTAGCTAAGACTGCAGGCGCCCGCCACAACGCCCAGCCATTTTTTTTTGTTTTGGTTGCAGCCGTCATTGTTGTTTGGCGGACCCAGGCTGGATTCGAACCCACCAGCTTAGGTGTACATGGCTGGTGCCTTAGCCCGCTGAGCCACAGGCGCCGAGCCCCGACCTAGTTTTTCTATTTTTAGTAGAGATGGGGTCTCACTCTTGCTTAGGCTGGTCTCAAACTCCTAAACTCAAGCAATCCTCCTGCCTCAGCTTCCCAGAGTGCAAAGATTACAGGCATGACCTATTGCACCTGGCCCACATGTGGTATTTTGATTCATGTATACAATGTATAATGATCAAATTAGGGTAATTGGGAGATCCATGGCCTCAAAATACTTACTAAGTTAATACTTATTAAATTCTTCTTTGAATTTGTAAAAAAAAAAAAAGGAAAGGCTGATATTGTGCAACAGTATTTACCATTCCTATCTGTAGAAAATAGAAAAAATGGACTGTATTTCCCTAATAGCACCATCTTGGGGGACGGTTGTTGGGTTTTTTTGGGGGGAGTGGATTTCTATTTAATGGCTATGCCTTTATTTTCAATACATCTGAATTGCATTTTAGAATAGAAAAGCCTCACCAGTTTATTGTATTTCAAAACCTAAGAGCTCAGAAAGACGAGCCCTCCGAGGCCCATCACACGGCATGGAGAAACTTTCCAACCCTCCAACCCATCACACGGCATGCTGACGTGGTTGTGTCTTCTCTCCCGTCTTCCCAGCGCTTCGTTTGATTCTACGGTCCGGCTGTGGGATGTAGAACGAGGCGTCTGCATCCACACGCTGACCAAGCATCAGGAGCCTGTCTACAGCGTAGCTTTCAGCCCTGATGGCAAATACCTGGCCAGTGGCTCCTTCGACAAGTGTGTCCACATCTGGAATACCCAGGTAAGCTGGCGCCTGCGGCTGTCCGGGTGGTCACATTCCCAGGGACGAGGCTCAGACGGTGCTCATGCTGGCGAGGGGTTGAGTACACCCCCATGAGCGCTGGCAGCCAGGTGCTGTGGCCTGTGGCATCTTCCCCCACCCCTGAGAGAGACACTTTGGTCAGCTTCTGCTGTCCACAGGGCTGTCGCTGTGTGACTCAGAGCCCAAGCTCCGACTGCATCATCTTGGAAAATACTCTCTCTTGGAGCAAGAGCCACATCTTCTGTTAATTTTCTGAGTCTGGCAGGAGACTTTCCACCTGCCTGGTCCTCCTGGCAGGTACCAGCAGCATCTGGAAGGAGCAGAAGCATTTCCCTCGTCACTGGATGTACTGCCCTCTGGACACTAAGGCTGGAGATTAGGGCAGCGTCCTTCCATGTGTTGTCTCTTGGGTTGAAGCTGGCTCTGCGGCCCTCACCCACAACAGCTCCATTTGCTCCTCATCCCTGCAGAGGAGCAAATCAGGGAATTCCAAAGGAATGTGTTTGCTGCTGTCACACCACTGAGACTGATAGCTGACAATGTTTTGTTTTAGTAGCACGGGGTATATCAGTGTTAGGTTGTCCTCTTAACGGGATCTACTGTGGGTGCCTCTGGCCACGCCTGATGATGAATGAATCCTGAATAGAAATAGTGGAAATGTTGTAGTGCCGGGTCATATAAGGACTGAGTTGGGTGGTTAGCCCTTCATCCTCTTTCTCACGGGAGAGACAAACGGGGCAATGGAGGGAGTCACAGAAAATAACCAAGGCTCCACTGGTCGGACCCCGGGATGGCTCACACCCTGCTTGATCTGATCCGCCATCTTCAATCCTTTTGACTTCATTGACATCGAGGTGGATTTGCTCTGTCACGTTCATGCCCCCTCTGGCAGGAGGAGATTGTAGATTGCACACTGCAGGGGGTCCCCTGGGATCACAGGCTTCCCAGGAACTTGCCTGACGTGAACCACACCCTCTCAAGGGAGGGAAGGGAATGGTGGACCCTGTGTGGAAGCAGCCTGACGCCAAGCCCAGTCCCACAGCTCAAGAAGGGGAACATGCATCTCAGGACTAATGTGCAAAGGTCTCTACTCATGAAGTGCTTGCTAGAAATAGCTGCCATGGATGTATTTGTGAAACAACGTCATCAATGACATGATTGGCTGGGCATGGTAGCATGTGCCTATAAGCCTAGTGCTTTGGGAGGCCCAGGAGGCAGAGGATCCCTAGAGCTCGTGAGTTTGAGACCTGCCTGAGCAACATAGGGAGCCTCCACCTCTATGAAAAGATTTTTGCGATTAGCCTCGGTGTAACAGCACACCTGTAGTCCCAGCTACTCAGGAGGCTGAGGCAGGAGGGTCACTGAAGCCCAGGAATTTGAGGTCGCTGTAATTGTCCACTCCCATTGTTTAAAGTGAGACCCCCATCTTTAAAAAAAAAAAAAAAAGTTATATCAATTAGATGCAGCCTGCCATCATGAACTCAGTGAATCATTTCAACCCTCTTTGATAAACCAAAAAAAAGAAAATCTTTAAGCTCATTTTACTCCTTCTCTAAATATGAAAAGAAAATACAGAAGCCTGTGGACTTGGTCCTCTCCCAGTTCACAGAATGCCACCAATAAAGCTGCATTCCCATCCCCTGGGCCCTCTCCTGGTAGCAGAGAAGCAGGTGAGCAGTGGGTGAGCGTGTGAAGCTTCATCTGTATTTACAGCCGCTCTCTCTCACTCACTCATGTCACTGCCTGAGCTGTCCCTCCCGTCAGATCAGGAACGATGTCAGATTCTCACACAAGCGTCAAGCCTACTGTGCACCACTCACGTGAGGGATCTAGGTTGCGGCTCCTATGAGAATGCAATGCTCAGTGCTCCGAGTGGAGCTGAAGTGGTGGTGCCGGCACTGGGGAGAGGCTGCAAACAAATTATCATTAGCAGAGACGTTTGCATGGAGACCGTGATAAATCAACTGTTTGCAGACTCATATCAAAACCCTGTCAGTTAGCCAGACGTTGTGGCGGGCGCCTGTAGTCCCAGCTCCTTCAGAGGCTGTGGCCAGAGAATCGCTGAAGCCCAAAAGTTTGAGGTTGCTGTGAGCTGTGACACCATGGCACTCTACAGAGGGTGACATAATGAGATGCTATCTCAAAAAACAAAACAAAAGAAAACCCTATCAGTGAGTGGCCAGTGACAAGTAAGCTGCATGTGGTGGCCGGCTTTATAGCAACAACACAGTTCAGGTGTCACCGTCTCCCATCACCCCCAAACAGGACCATCTAGTTGCAGGAAAGCAAGATGAGGGCTCCCACTGATTCTGCATTACGGTGAGTCATCCGATTATCTCACTGTATATTACAGCGTAATAATAAAAGAAAGAAAGTGAACAGTAAATGTAATGTGCTTACATCACCCCCTCCCCAATCTGTGGAAAAATAGTCTTTCATGAAACCGGACCCTGATACCAAAAAGGTTGGGGACCGTTGCTTTAGAGAGTGAATTTGAGGCAGGGTTTTGTGAGAACTCCCCTGCTCGCAATCTTCAGATTCGCCCTGCCCGTGACTAGTGAAAGTTTGTTCAGTACAGTACTTCCAAAGCCTGTCCTTCCCCTCTCTTTACCTCTGTCAACTTAATGCTGTTTTAAAGCAGCAACCGATGTACATTAGATATTTGATCTTTCAAACTAATTGTCCAAAAAATAATTTGGATAATTTCATGACATATTGATACATTCAATCAATAGTTAACCTTTAGATAGCTGTTTTCATTGCTAGGGGGGTAGAGGGCTGTTTGTCAAAGAAACGGACAAGGTTAGGCAGGTGAGGGGCCCGTGGCCGAGTACCTGTGATGGAGACGGGGCGGGAGCCCGAGGCACCGTCTCAGCGATGACCACTTGGCTTTGCTTTGCAGAGTGGAAGTCTCGTCCACAGCTACCGAGGCACCGGCGGCATCTTTGAGGTGTGCTGGAACGCCCGAGGAGACAAAGTGGGGGCCAGCGCGTCCGACGGCTCTGTAAGCAGCACCTCTGGTTTGCCAGATGGCAGGGGAGTGGGGTGGGGTCTGTGGGGTGTGGGTGGGGTAGTGACACCATGTGGCTGATCCTGAGTGGGTTCCCGGAGCATCTGTAGCATTTATGTCCTGGAGGACACGGCTCAGCATCTGGCACCCAGCAGTCTCTCAGCCAGAGTATCTTATGGGAAGGAAGCTTTGCACTGGATTCCATCCGGGTTGGAACCACGTCTGGGGATGTGCACCATTTCCTTGTCCCTTGCAGCGGGTCACTCTAATCAGCACTTAAATTTGTGGCTCTCAGCACAGGTGATTCTCCCCCTTGGGGGATATTACACAGTGTCTGGAGGTATTTGGGGGGTAATGAAGACACATTCTGAGAAACGCTTCATCAGGTGATTTTGTCACTCCCACAGACCACGGTGGTCCGGCCTCCTATGCACCCAGGGCGTATGGCATGACGCACTTCCCTTGGCCCACACCTATACTACCACTGACTGTAGGCAGTGGTAACACAATGGCGAATGTTCCTGCCACATCCAGACATAGAAAAGGCACAGTAAAGATCCAGCACTGTCTGGGCGGTGCCTGTGGTTCAGCGAGTGGGGCGCCGGCCCCATATACCGAAGGTGGCAGGTTCAAACCTGGCCTCAGCCGAATTGCAAAGCAGAAAAATAGCCGGGCGTTGTGGCGGGCACCTGTGGTCCCAGCTACTCGGGAGGCTGAGGCAAGAGAATGGCCTAAGCCCAGGAGTTGGAGTTTGCTGTGAGCTGTGATGTCATGGCACTCTACCAAGGGCGATAAAGTGAGACTCTGTTTCTACAAAAAAAAAAAAAAAAGATCCAGCACTGTCATTGAGCGGGTCCACTGCTGTGTTGTCTGTGTGGTGCGTCGTGGAGGGAAACGTTTGCGGCACATAACAGTGCTATCGGCATTTGTGAGGGGAGCACAGCAACGCTGCACAGCCTCCCACTGAGCCCAGGACGGGGCCCCCACGTGGCAAGGAAGTATCCAGGCCTCGATGTCACTGTGTCACTGTTGTCGGGATGGAGCAGCTCGCTCCGCTCATGCCCGAGTTTGAACCCACAGCCCGGGCCCCCTCTAGCTCCAAGACCCTGCCTTTCATTCTTCAGGCCTCCTGGGTGTCAGTGGGCCTGATTCTACAACTGTGGGGCGTCTAGATTTTTTATTTGACCCAGGAGTTTGGGCTTCCCTGACCTCTAAGGCAAACGGCATTCTGGCTGGCCGGCCGTGTGTCGGTGTGGCCGCCTTTTGTTTCCAGAGCTCCACACTTAGCTGTGCTTTCAGTCTGTGTCACCATCATACACATGTGGCCTGGACGCCAGCCGAGAGTCACGCCCCTCAGTTCTCAGCACGCTGAGTGACCGTGCTTTCCTCCTCATGCCATTGCTTGAGTCTTGTGTGCTGGATGCTCAGATGCTGGCCTGCCCACCTGGCTCTAAAGGCACCTTCATGCGGGCCCTCAGGATAACAGGTACTTTGTCCTCCCTTCCAGGTGTGTGTTCTGGATCTGCGGAAGTGACCACAAAATGTCGCAGGAAAAAAGAGACAAAGGATTCTAAAGGACCAGCAGGGAACGTGTGAGGCTGCGGCACTGTTCAGACACAACTCTTGTCAGCTCCAGAACGGCGCGGACTGACCTGGTTAGCGTGCACTCTGAGACCAGCCCGGCCCTGGCCGCAGGAGGCTGTATTTTTATCATAATCTTCATCAAGAAGTTTATAGAACACAAAAGGCAAACAAGAGCAAAAGCAAACACACGGTCATATCAAAAGGGGGAAAGAACGGTCCCCGCCGAGGACAGTCAGTCCCGGGGAACGTGAGGCCACCAGGTGGATGGTGCATGGTTTCCATCCGGAACAGGCTCTGTGATGGCTGAACAGAACAGAGTAGAAAACAATTTTAAAAGCTGTGCCAAAAAAAAAAAAAAAAAAAAAAGGAAAGAAAAAGAAAAATGCTGTGATAAACCTACCAAAAGGGGAAGAACAAAAAGCCCCACCAACCCCCTCGCTGTGGCATCACTTGGTTTTGTTTTGTTTCCCCTAACGATTTGGACACTACAGTGGCTCTCGGAAAGGATCTTCACAGACCAATGAGATGTGCAACTTCGTCATCCCACAACGCCTTCTCCTTTCTAGGACCTTTGTTCGGTGGTTTTTCTATTGGCTGGGATTCTGTCGTCGGGGGCCTGCGGTCTGAGATGGAAACTGGTGTTGGTGTTTGCTCCTTTCCTCCATCATCCGCCGCCCCCACCACCTCCCTGCTCTGTCTGGTGAGGTCTGGCTTCCCCTGCACCCTCCGTAGGCACAGCCACGTGGACACAATGAGAACATCTCTGGTGGACAGCTTTCCCCACTTCCACCCTCCCTCCCCACCCCCCTTTGCATCTTCCCCCACCCGTCTCTCTTTTTCTCTCTCTGTCCTTTGTCAAGGTCACTTCAGATCTGAGGTCTCAAGGGCACTTTCGGTGCATAACAAGTGCTTTATGTAAGAAGGCAGGGCCGGGGAACTTTTTACAGGAGAAAAAAAAAATGACTTATAAGAGAAAGAGCCTGGAGTATTTTTGGAAAAAAAAAATATTTTTATGTTAAAACAATTTTAAAATCCTAAAATGGCCATCAGACATAGAGAGCTTTGTGTGATTCATATTTTAAAAAGCATTTAAGAAGACACAGGCAGGGTCTGCGGAAACTCTTCCCTTCCCCCTCAGCTTCGTGAAAGGTGGGCAGGAGAAGACCCATGGAGGTCGCCTCTGGGGGCGATCACGCCTGCAGCAGCAGGGGCCTCTAGTAGCCAGCAAGAAGGATCCCAGCTCTGGGTTGGAGGAAGAGCAGTGTGTGTTTACAGTAGCAGTGGCAACAGGGGCACGTTTGGACCATGAGGAAGTGTTTCTGGAACCAGAGGTACACTGGAGTAGCCCACACCTCAGCTGGGTCCACCTGTCACCCACATTCCCTCAGCAGGGCAGCAATGGCCACTCCACCAGGAGCCTGCAACAGGCTACGCCTTTCCCTCAGCAGGGCAGCAATGGCTGCTCCACCAGGAGCTGGATGGTGTAGCAACGTCCTCTCCAGCAGGAGCACACACTCAGCAAGTCCTTCCACGCAGATCCCACATAAAGGCCCCTGGCATAGCCCTTGCTCTAATGATGACAAAAGTAAACGTGGAAGGAAGATTTGTTTCAGTGCTGAACATGAATTACATGGGTAGAAAGTCACTAGAAATTTCTGCCGCCTTTATAATTTCTTTCTCTCAAAAGAGACTAGGAGAAAGATTCTTTTTTTTTTTTTTAAATAATGAATCTTTTTACTGTTTTTTAAAAACTATAAACAAAGCTTTGTGTTCCTAGAAGAGCTTCCTTTCATTGGTTCGGGCGACCTTTGCACTCCCATTGTCATGAGCTGACACGGACTTATTTTTTTGGATTAGCAACTGGGGGACGGTCCAAGGACAGGGCCTCCTCTCTCACGGGCTTTCCTGTGGGCAGAGGATGACCTGGGAAAGTTGGCCAGGCCCTTGAGGGCTGCCGAATCAGTTAGTAGGAAGGGTTCAGTCCGGTGTGTGTTGTAGCAGCAATAGGAGGTGTCATCAGAGGGTGGTGTCCATCCACAGATTGAAGAAACAGCCTTCAGGGACGGGGCAGGACTAGGAATGTGCTGGGACCAGCCACAAAAGCCAGGGATTAGCAACTGGAGAACGAGAATTGGTTATGTGAATTCTTCACACCCTCAAGACCCAAAAGACTGCCCTGTTTCGGAGATGAGTATTTTATTCAGGCTCTGTTCCCTAAACACTTAGAAAAGAAGGCCAAAGTTGTGTGGCATCACCATGCCCATCTTTGAAGATCGTCCCCAGACGAGTTGACAGCTTCCTGCCCTGAGGACTCACTAGGTTTGGGGGGCAGTCTGTGGGGGCCCAGATGAAGACCATCTTTACTGCCCCATTCATAAAAATGCACTCATCTCTACAGAGTGTCAGCCATCAAATGTTAACCCATCGTGAGGCTACGGCTTGCATTTCACAAACCAGAAGGCCACATGACGGTGCTGCTCAGATATACCGTGAGGAATTCAGTTGACAATCTTCACATGAACGTCGGTAGCCAGGGTCTCTCCAAAGTGTCGGCTTTTGTATGTGAACCTCTTCGGAATCGTCAGGTTGGAGCCTGGGGATAGGTGACCTTGGACTCAGGCTCCACCCTGTGCCTGGGAGGAACCGTCGGATGAAGGGAGACTGCATCCTGACTTCCCACGTGCCAGTGGCCGAGAGGCTGCCCAGCATGAGGACGTGGCCAGCGCCCTTCATCCTGCTGCTGCCAGAAAGTTGGCAGGTTCCTCTTTGTCATCAAGGGGGTGGCCTGGTCGAATGTTTTTGTTTGTCGTTTATAGCTCTTAAAAAATGGTGAGGAAAATGTGTTAGTGACCAAACGTAACCTTGAGAGCAGACAGCACAAAGGTCCTCTGAGGTCTTCCGTTGGGTTTGAAGTGGCTGACACCTAGAAACAGATGCTGCCCACGGGGGACCAAACGGGCCAGACGCGACAGGGATCAACCCTCCGACCCCACAGCACTGTAGGACTGGACTTGTTTCGTCTTTTTGAAACTAGACCATGGAGCCAAGTGAAGTGCACTTTGTCAAACGTAAGGGTCCGCTTCGTTCCTTGTTATTTTCCTCTCTTCTAACCTTTTGTTTCACTTTTTTTTTTTTTTTTTAATTGTGTTTCTTGTCCGATGCAGAAATGTTCTTTCCACCACTCACTGAAGTTTTGAATTCTGGCTTCTGTGGTTTTTATTGTCTGTGTCAGACGTACAGCCAGACGTGGTTCTCCATCAGCATTTTCCAGATTCTGTTCAAACGACACCCACCCCCCTGTTCCATTCTCTTCTCCACCCATGCTCACCCTCACGCTCTTTGGAAAAAAAAAAAAAAAATAAGAATCACCTTGTGTGTCGTAGCTCATTTGTTTCAAGAGAGAATCAACAGATCATATTCAGTGTCTTGAATAAATTGCTCTATTTTGATATTAGAGAATTTGGTGGGTGTGCTTCCTTCCTGGTGCCTGGGAGCCCTGGAGCGGCAGACAGAGCTCAGGGTTGATGCCTGCAAGGGGGTGAGGCCCTGCTACCACTCTGCTCAGCACAGCCAGGTGGCTGTCACAGCACCATGTGTAGGGAGCTTGCTTTTTAGTGGGTCTCCTTATTATTTTATTTCAGGCTGGCTGCTTTTAAAAAGGCCGCACAAATTAATTTTCTCTTGTCAGCAGTTTGGTTCATCGGGAGTTTGAATTCAAGGACTAGTCCTGAGTAAATCTAACGAGCTCTCTAGTTACAGGAGGGGGTGACCTCTGCACAGTGCAGGCTGACGTGTAGCAATCATGGACCAATGTTTTCCCTGTGCCACACTCTGACCCGCGTTTTCATTTATGCCACTTTAATTAATTGGTGGGTATTGTATGATGCAATTAGTTAATGGACGTTGCTATCCCTATTCTGTGAAGGAGAGGATAGATTCAGAGACCCAAGGAGACGGGTTTACTCTGAGTAAGTGGTTCTCAACCTGTGGGTCGTGGCCCCTTTTTAACAATGAAAATACATTGCAGCATTAGGAAGGTTGAGAACCACTGCTCTTAGAGTCTAACAAAGACCTCACCGAGAAGGTGAGTCACAGAAACCGCTGTTTCCCTCATGCTGCTTGTTCTGCTGTAGACAGAGCAGACGTTGCGGCTCCATCTGGGTCAAGGCTGCTGTGGATAATTGCCTGGGAAATACCCAAATGCCTGGGGCCTTCCCAGATGACTCAGGCTGTTGAAGGGGCCACATCCCAGATTCCTGTCTTGAATTGGCAAGTTTAGACTAAATGTTGGGCAGAGCAGTGGCTCACACACCTGTAATCCTGGCACTTTGGGAGGCCAAGGCAGGAGGATCGCTTGAGGCCAAGAGTTTGAGACTAGCCAGGACAACATAGAAAGACCCCATCTCTACAAAATATTAAAAAAAATTAGCCAGGCATGGTGGTGGTTAATTGTGTTCTTGTCAAATGCAGAAATGATCTTTCCACCATTCACTGACGTTTTGAATTCTGGCTTCTGTGGGTTTTTTGTTTTTTGTTTTTGACACAGAGCCTCAAGCTGTCACCCTGGATAGAGTGCAGTGACATCACAGCTCACAGCAACCTCCAACTCCTGGGCTCAAGCGAGTCTCTTGCCTCCGCCTCCCAAGTAGCTGGGACTACAGGTGCCTACCACAATGCCCGGCTATTTTTTGGTTGCAGCCGTCGTTGTTTGGCGGCCCGGGTTGGATTCGAACCCACCAGCTCAGGTGTATATGGCTGGCACCTTAGCCCATTGAGCCACAGTCGCCGAGCCGCTTCTGTGTTTTTTATTGTTTGTGTCAGGAGTCCAACCAGACGTGGTTCTCCACCAGCATTTAAGTTCTAGCTACTTGGGAGTCTAAAGCAGGAAGTCTCTTGAGCCAAGGAGTTTGAGGCTAATGAGCTAAGAGCCAGCCCAACCTGGGCAACAGAATGAGACCTGTTTTAAATTTAAAAATTTAGACTCGGTGCCTGTGGCTCAACAGGTTAAGGCGCCAGCCAGGTACACCTGAGCTGGGGGATTCAAATCCAGCCTGAGCTGCCAAACAGTGACGGCTGCAACCAAAAAATGGCTGGGCGTTGTGGCGGGCGCCTGTAGTCCCAGCTACTTGGGAGGTGGAGGCAAGAGACTCGCTTGAGCCCAGGAATTGGAGCTTGCTGTGAGCTGTGATGCCATAGCACTCTATCCAGGGTGACAGCTTGAGGCTCTGTCTCAAAAATAAATAAATAAAAATTTAAAGAAAATTTTTTTTCTTTAAAAGAATAAATGTTAAATAAACAATTGTCATCTTCAGGAATGGGGCAAGCCTTCAGTGGAACCCTTCACTGCAGTGATTCTAAAGATGTTTTCCTTGGCTCGGTGCCTGTGGCTCAAGCGGCTAAGGCACTAGCCACATTCGCCTGAACTGCCAGGTTCGAATCCAGCCTGGGCCTGCCAAAACAACAATGATAGCTGCAACCAAAAAATAGCCGGGCATTGTGGCAGGTGCCTATAGTCAAAGCTACTTGAGAGGCAAAGGCAGGAGAATCGCTTGAGCCCAGGAGTCGGAGGTCTGTGAGCTATGATACCACAACACTGTGCCCAGGGCGACAGCTTGAGGCTCTGTCTCAAAAAGGGGGGGGGGGGGGCAGCGCCTATGGCGCATTGAGTAGGCCCAGGCTGAACTGCAAAACAAAAAAATAGCCGGGCGTTGTGGTGGGCGCCTGTAGTCCCAGCTACTCAGGAGGCTGAGGCAAGAGAATCGCCTAAGCCCAGGAGTTGGAGGTTGCTGTGAGCTGTGTGACGCTACGGCACTCTACTGAGGGTGATAAAGTGAGACTCTGTCTCCACAAAAAGAAAAAAATGTTTTCCTTGTTTGTTGAGGCTCCCACTTTTATTTGGGGAATCTAATTTTCAATTCACTGAACAGAGACCTCATACTATGAGCAGGAGCGGGGAGTCACTTTGAAGACTGAATTGTGGGGGTGGCGGATTACACTCTAGAAGAGTCGGAATCCCACGGGACATTTTTTCCCAGTGTGGGAGGTTTGTCTCTGCAGAATCTCATCCACAGCAAGGTAAGCAAGGCCAGGAGACAGCCTTCCTCCTGGGCAGGAGTAGTGAAAAGTTATTGACAGCACCCGCCCTCGGAAGGGAGTGCTCCACAGGATGGGGGCTTCCATGAGGAAGCACATTGTCCCCCAGCAAGTGAAGGGACAGGGTCGGGGTGTGTCCTGCCCAGGGACCCAGCTGCAGAGGAGGGCGCTCTGTTACTCTGAAATGGTAGGAGCCAGTAGGCTGCCAGCAAGGTTCCTGTGCTGTCACTGATAACCTCACTGGCTGCAGACTTGGCCAGCAAGTGAATGTCAAGGGGAAACTCAGAGGGGCAGCTTCACCTTCCCTCCTGACCCCACCTCTGCCTGGGTGGCCTGCACTGTAAGTCCCCGTGCTCTCTCCGCGCTTCCGGAGCCTTCCTCCTGCTGGTATGGCTTCACTCCGTCCTCATCACCCTCCCTCTAGCGGCCCGTGCCCCTCACAAGGAGGTCACTGAGAACCAGGGCTGGCTGTCGGCCTCTCCTTCTTTTACATTTTTGCTACATCTCCGCTCCCTCACTCCCTTGGGTGACTGGATCCGCAACACCTCCTGGTCATTCTGTCTGTCCCTGGTGCCGAGGCCTGGCCCAGATGCCAGCAAGCAGCCACACCAGGTGTCCACTCAGCCTCAGTCAAAGCTGCTGGGCATAGGCATCAGATCTTGGGGTTCTTTTTTTGAGACAGAGTCTCACTTTGTCACCCTCAGTAGAGTGATGTGGTATCATAGCTCACAGCAACCTCAAACTCTTGGGCTCAAGCGGATCTCTTGCCTCAGCCTCCCAAGTACCTGGGACTACAGGCACCTGCCACAGCACCCAGCTGTTTTTTTGTTGCAGTTGTCGTTGTTTAGCTGGCCTGGGTCAGGTTCAAACCCGCCACCCTCAGTGTATGTGGCTGGCTGGCGCCATAGCCATTGGGCTACCAGGCGCCAGGCTAGATCTTGGGGTTCTTATTTATATGGGCTCTGGATAACGTAAGCAAGGAAGAATGATTGAGAAGGATGCCTGTAGCTTTTGAGAACCAGGCACGGGGGCTGCACAGACAAAGTCAAGCTGCAGGGCGAGGATGGAGGTGGATGCTGGACTGGCCCTGGCGTCACCTGACTTTGCCTCTCAAAGCAGACCTGCCTGCTGCCAGGGCCTCTCCAGAAGTGCTTCTCTGCAGCCTGTTCATTCCCTGGGGCACAAACGTGTAGCTCAGGAGAGGTGCCTGATTGTCTCTGCCGTC
Source organism: Arctocebus calabarensis (assembly GCA_963573935.1). Taxonomy (NCBI): domain Eukaryota; kingdom Metazoa; phylum Chordata; class Mammalia; order Primates; family Lorisidae; genus Arctocebus; species Arctocebus calabarensis. The sequence continues at coordinate 13,494 of CAUYON010111830.1, read as the reverse complement.
ACATGCCTGGCTCTAGCTGCAAGGGAAGCTATAAGAGCCAGCAGCCATCCTCTGCTTCCGGAATGGGGGTTGGGCTGTCGAGGGAGCAGGGAGCCCTCAAGAAGGAGAGGAGCGGTAGAGAATGCAAAGGCCCCTAGGAAACCTGCTCCTCATGGCTCCTTCACACTTTTGACCAGGCTGTGTGGTGTAGCCCAGGCCCACCCTCAGGAAGGTGCAGGCAGCTTCGGCACCATCTCACATCATGCTCAGAATCCACCTGCAGCTGTGTGTTGCTGGCAGGACAGATGTAGAAGCTTCCCGGACAGCATTCGTAGAGTAAGAGTGAGTCCTGGCCTTGATATGAGGGGAGATGGTCACAGCAGAGTGTCCTGAGAAAATAGCACATCTTGCTTTTCTGTGCACACATAGGGTGGCCTATAATCCCATTGCATGCTGCAGTGTTTTTTGAAAGAAACACATAACACAGGAGGCTTGAAAAACTTTGTGGAGAATATGTATTATGAAAAAAACCTATGAATGGGCAGCGCCTGTGGCTCAAAGGAATAGGGCGCCAGCCCCATATGCCAGAGGTGGCAGGTTCAAACCCAGCCCTGGCCAAAAACTGTAAAAAAAAAAAAAACTTTGTATGGATTTAAGATTTTTTTTTTACACCTATGAAGAGTCATATTAACTTGTTATAACGTGTGGACAGGATCTAGCTTGAGGTACTAAGAACAGGACATCAGTTTGAAAACAGCCCCTCTCAGAGTAACATGATTTCTGCTGAAATTGAAGCAGGAACATCAAATTAATAGTGAAGCTTGGGTGGAAGAATGGTGAAATCACGGATGCTTCATAAAGTTTGGGGGGACAGTGCCCCAAAGAATTCAGCAGTTTATAAATAGGTAAGGGTTTGTTGTTTTCAGGGTTTTTTTTTTTTTTTGAGATAGAGTGCCACTCTGTCTCTGTGGCTGCTGTGCCGTGGCATCATCAAAGCTCACAGCAAACTCAAACTCCTGGGCTCTAGTCACCCTCCTCCCTCAGCCTCCTGAGAAGCTGGGACTGCAGGCACCTGCCATGACACCTGGCTAGTTTTTCTATTTTTAGTGGAGGCCAGGTCTCACCCTTGCTTCAAGGCTGATCTTGAACTCAGCTCAGGGGATCCATCCGCCTCAGCTTCCTAGAGTGCTAGGACTACAGGCGTGAGATTTGCTGAGCTTTCAACAGAAACTTTAAACAAATAGGATCAGAGATTGTAACAGGAAATAAAATATGGCTTAACCAATACAATTCCGGAGACACAACACAGTCAAAGCCATGGGCACCAGCAGGTAAGAGTGTCCAGTCACAGCAGAAGCAGGCTGGTCAAGGGCAAAGAGCATGGCAATAGTTCAGGAGATGCTCAAAATATTTTGTGCTGAGCATCTGAGCATTCCTAGTACACTGGGAGGCCGAGACAGGAGGATCCCCTGAGCTCAGAAGTTGGAGAGCAGCCTGAACAAGAGACCCCATCTCTACTAAAAATAGAAAAACCAGCTGAGCATTGTGGCAGGCACCTGTAGTCCCAGCTACTTGGGAGGCTGAGGCAGGATTCCTTGAGCCCAGGAATTAGAGGTTACAGTGAGCTAGGCTGATCCACGGCAGTAGAGTCAGGGCAACAGCATGAGATTCTCTGTCAAAACAAAACAAACAAAAACATTTTGAAGGTGCCCATAGCTCAGTGGGTAGGGCACTAGCCACATACACTGAGGCTGGCGTGTTGAACCCAGCCTGAGCCAGTTAAAATGAACAATGACAACTGCAACAAAAAAAAATAGCCACACATTGTGGCAGGTTCCTGTAGTCCCAGCTACTTGGGAGGCCGAGGCAAGAGAATTGCTTAAGCCCAAGAGTTTGAGCTGTGACACCACAGAACTCTACTGAGGGTAACATAGTGACACTCAGTCTGAAAACAAAACAAAAAAAGCTCAGCGCCCAGTTACAGTGCCAGCCACATACTCCAAGGGTGGCAGGTTTAAATCCAGCCCCAGCCAGCTAAGAAACTGCAACAAAAAAATAGCTGGGCATTGTTGCAGGTGCCTGTAGTCTCAGCTATCTTGGGAGGCTGAGGCAAGAGAATCACTTGAGCACAAGAGTTCGAGGTTGCTGTGAGCTGTGATGTCACAGCACTCTACTGGGTGTGACATAGTGAGACTTTCAAAAAAAATTTTTTTTTGATTGTTGATACTCCAGAGGCTCCCGGAATGATAACATCTGCTTCTAAGGAGAGTGTTTAGTGAAAGTTAGCCGAAGCTTTGGCAGAAAACACCCAGGGAAGTTTCAGCAGAGTCCTTCACGGCAGAGCTGCAGCTCATCACTGTTACCAAACAAGGGCAATTTTACAGGTTTCAGTGGGAAATTATTAGCCGCCCACCTCACAGTCCTACTTTGGCATCTTTTGAATTTATTTTGCTCCCTGATCTCAAAAATTATGTAAAAGATGCCCTTTTTTCTTCAGATAACAATATAAAGACTCCATTGACGGGGTTCAATTCCCAGGGCCCTCAGTTCTGACCACATGGCTGATAGCATTGCTTATAGAAATATCTTGACCTTAATGGAGCTTGTGCTGAGCTGAAAAGGAAAGTTTACATGTTTTATATTCTGTCTTTAAATCCCATTTTCCCATGAACCTTTTGTACCGTCACATATCTGAAGTGATGGAAAGATGGAAACACAGGCTGTTTCAAGCTTAGATTGTGTCACTGCTGTGCTCAGCGCAGGGCCCGTTCCTGTGTGGGACACCGCGTGTGAATTTTAAGGTGTTCCGAGAGAATCCGAGTAAGGCCGGAGCTCAGTGACAATTACTTTATTTAGGAACCTTCCCCAGTATTCAGTTCTCGCACTTACACACAGCCAGGCCCAGGGAGATTCCTAGTGGCAGCCTTGGGTCTAGAGAAGCTGCTGGTGGCCCGTGAGGAATTCTCCCTACTCTGCCCACGTGTGTGCTGGGGGGTCACTTTCCCGGTCTCCCTCCCAGAGCTGCAGGGACCCCGAGGAAGCAGCTCCTATGTGGTGACGAGCGCGAGGCTGGGGACGGGGTGGGGCGGGGGTGCCACACCTGGGAGCTGAGGGGAGGGGAATCTCAGGAATACAGCCCTGGACCCGTGGTGTTGCCTTCATAGGTCTCCATGGGTTTGGGGTGCAGAGACGACCTCACTGTTGTTCGGGGGCCTACTTGTAGTGTGGATTTCAATTGTGCTGGCGTCAGAACCTGAGGATGAAAAGAGACGAGATGGTGATGAAAGCTCGTCATCAGCTTCAGGGAACGTCCTCGGCACGCTCCCCGTGTTGCCCGTGCCGATGTCCCAGCAGCCATCTCTTCTGTGGGAAAAGAAGGAAGCTACGTGATTCATTGTATTCAGCCATTTTGGAAGATGACAGTGATCCTATGGGAGCGTCTAGGACAAGTGATGTAGGACGGCCTCGTAGATGGTGCAGGGAACTGCGGCCTCTGACGTGGGGACACCTATTGTGACTTAGAGCAGAAGACAAGCGCTCTTGGGACCTTCCACGGGGGTGACAGCTCAACTACTGGGGACCCTGAGGCTGCCCGGCTACCTATACTCACCAGCATTGTGCCCAGAGGGAGAGAGACAGCCATCCTAAAACCAGCCGCCTCCACGCCGTCTTTTCACGAATAATGCCACGGGCCCGTGGCACGGGGCTCCTCCTGCCAACACCTAATTTTTCCCCACAGTCACCTACCCGTCTCTCAAGCCCCAATCGCATACACCATAGCTCATGCCTGATCAGGGTTCCCCACAGTCAGATTTTTTGCTCTGGTCGTGAACTGGGGCCCTGGATATGATGAGAAAGCAGCCAAAGCTCTGTTTTTTAAAGACCACATCTGCGCAGTGTCACTCCACACCCCTTCAACAGGAATCACTGCAGACGCTTCCTCAGGTCCGGGCTTCAAGAGAATCTGCTTCCATGTGCTGTGTTTTCTTGCGGGTGATTACGAATCTTACAACTGATGATGTTTTCTCTTTATTACCCATCCAGGAAGCTCAAGGCAAAACTATTAGCTAACTTTAAGTAACTATGGGAGGCTACTTCTACTATTCTTTTTTTGAGACAGAGCCTCAAGCTTTCACCCTGGATAGAGTGCTGTGGCATCACAGCTCACAGCAAACTCCAATTCCTGGGTTCAAGCGAGTCTCTTGCCTCCACCTCCCAAGTAGCTGGGACTACAGGCGCCCGCCACAACGCCCGGCCATTTTTAGGCTGCAGCCATCATTGTTGTTTGGCGGGCCCAGGCTGGATTCAAACCCGCCAGCTTAGGTGTACGTGGCTGGCGCCTTAGCCCGCTGAGCCACAGGCACCAAGCCTACTTCTACTATTCTTTTCATTTTATTGTCATTCTCTCAAGGTCATGTTTGCTTTCTCTAATAATGAAGTTTTGGGGTTTGGGGGAGAGTCTCACTGTGTCACCCTTTAGAGTGCCCTGGCATCATAGTTAACAGCAACCTCAAACTCCTGGACTTAAAGGATCCTGTTGCTTCAGCCTCCGGAGTAGCTAGGGCTACAAGCACCCTCCACAATGCCAGGCATTTTAGAGACAGGGTCTCGCTCTTGCTCAGGCTGGTCTTGAACTTGTGAGCTCAAGCAGTCCACCTGCCTCGGCCTCCCAGATTGCTGGGATTACAGGCATGAGCCACCAGGCCCAGCCCCCTGCACGGCTCTTTCTCTCCCTGTAAAGCTCTTGCCCAGATTTCCTCACAGCTCCTGTGCTGCGTTCAGGTCTCAGTTCAAGTGTCACCTCATCTTCAGGGAGACGCTGGGAGCCCCCTCTAAAACCAGTCTCCCACGAGCCCCCACACTGGTTTCCTTCCAGCCCGTCACTAGCCAGATGAAGTAGTGTGCAATTATTTGTGTTTTTCTTTTCTTTTCTTTTTTTTTTTTGAGACAGAGCCTCAAGCTGTCGCCCTGGATAGAGTGCTGTGGCATCACAGCTCACAGCAACCTGCAATTCCTGGGCTCAAGAGAGTCTCTTGCCTCTGCCTCCTAGGTAGCTGGGACCACAGGCGCCCGCCACAATGCCCGGCTATTTTTTGGTTGCAGCCATCATTGTTGTTTGGAGGGCCCGGGCTGGATTCGAACCCGCCAGCTCAGGTGTACGTGGCTGGTGCCTTAGCCCACTGAGCCACAGGCGCCGAGCCTATTTCTGTTTTTCAATCTGTGTCCCTGACACTAAGACAGACGGTCTCAGTGGACAGGGGACTTGTCTAAGTTGCCAGCAGAACGTTACTGGTGCCTCACAGAGCGGCTGGCACATGGAAGGCGCTCACGAAGCACATCCAGGGGACAAGGACAGTGCAGTTTAGGCCTGGATGCTATCCAGAGGCAGCACTTGCTGCTGGAAGCCCTCATGAAGCCCTCATGTGTGAAGGGGACAGAGGGAGCCCAGAGAGTCACACAGGGTGAGAGGACACCTCAGGGGCAAAAAGCGCACTGCCGTGATGTGGAAGAGACAGGTGACACGCCGTGGCAACAGGACAGTGTTCTTGGAAAGGTAGCCGGAATCCCAAGCTGCAGAAGGAGGTGGCGATATCTGATGTTACTGAGACGGCATGCGTGGGGCTGTTCTGTCCCCCAACAAACACACGTGTGCTCAAGGGCACAGGCGCACACATGCGCTTTGGGCAGCAGGGACAGCATGAGCACGCTCCCGTCTCCCTCCCAGAGCCGCATTCAGACGGGTCTGGGAGAACCTCAGGTCTGGGTGAGTCAGGCCAGTGTGTGCAGCTCCTGCCAGAGGGGCTGGTGACATATCACAAAGACCCGATGCTATCAGGGTCACCCACTGCTCATGTGGACATCCAGGACTCACGGGAACTCGGCTGATGTTTGTGGTGGTTTTAAACAAGACTCCAGGGTGGGCCGTCACACAGCGACTCGTGATCAAGGCCTAGACTGAGGACACTCCCCTGTGACCTCATGCTTCAGGACGTGCCCTGGGTCTTGTAGCTGTGAAGAGTTTCTGGCCCTGGGTCCTATAGCTTTGAAGAGTTTCTGGCCCCGTCATCTTCCCCCTGGGGCACCATGGAAGAGAATATTTACACAGGACGTTCCTGAAACAAACCTTGCTGAGAGGAAGGCCTGCGCCCTGCCGGGTAAGATGAGGCCCCTGCAGCGGGGCCTCCCCAGCATCCCAAGTGCCTTGGGCTTCTCTAGGGGTCTTGGAGGTCACAGGGCAGAGAAAATGTGCTGAGTGAGGACCTGACAGGACAAGTCAGCAGAGCTGTTGGGGGACACTGACTCCTTCCCTATTGGGGCAGAGTCTGACCAGGTGTCCCTGCAGCAACCTCATGGTGCCCAGAGCAACCCCCTTCCCAAGCAAGTTCTTGAGCAGACCTGAGACTTGAACGCTGAGTCACACACTGCATTAGGAACTTTCAATCCGTGATAGACGATGGTGGTCCTGCGAGATTGTGGTATCATTAGAGCTGCTTTCCTGTGTCCAGGCACACACCTACTTCCCCTGGTTTGGGCTGACCATTTAGCACAGGCTCAGCGAGCATTTGTTTAGTGTGGCAGCCACCACATCAGGTAGTTAACAATTCAGAAGGCTCAGCGTGAGCCTCCTGGCCTTGCAGCAAAACCCAAAGTCGAACAAGCTGAGCTTGGTTTGGACAGTTCACACAGGGAGAAACCTAGTGAGGCTAGGCTTAGCCCAAGCATGAGTGTCCTGGTACCTGCTTAGGTGGTAACCATCAGGTTAGTCAATAGAAAAATAGTTCTGGTAGGGTGTTTTCTTTGACTTTATGCACAGAAGTAGCTTCATATGCACATTTAACTTACCCCAATTCAGCTCTGTTTGGGGAGAGGGATAGGTGAGGATTTAGTCCCAGGGACTCCCAACTGGGCCAGCTCTGCTCATAATTGGCTTGTGCCCACACCCAGGAGGGAGGCCAATTGGGAAACATTTCTGCAAGTTGGCAAAGCTCTGGTAAGAAAATCTGAATGACACTCAGAGCTTCTCCCAGTACTGACAGGGAAGAGAAGTGAATTCCCAGGTGACAGGCAAGTAGCCCCAGAGAAATATCTACCAGGGAAGAGTTGGAAGGAATCCTAAAATTGTCCCCGGACAGTACAACAGTGATGACAGCTGAAAGTCAGGTGTGGAAATCTTTGTAAACTGTGCTGAAATGTCCTGGGCAGCAAAACAGTTAAATGATTTAATTTCTGAATAAAAGTCCCCCTAATTCTTACTACATTAATATATGCAAATTCCTACAGATAGTTACCACACTAATTGGTGATGACTACATGTTATAAATAATTCCAAGATATTCCAAGGGTGACTAGATGTAAACTTAAGATCTTAACTGCCACCTTAGCGGTACCTCCACTTTATACTTAAAAAAATTTTCTTTTTAGAGACAGAGACAGGGTCTCACTGTACTACTCAGGCAGGAGTGCAGTGGAACAATCATAGTTCAGCCTCCAACTTCAGGTCTCAAGTGATCCTCCCACCTCAGCCTCCTGAATAGCTGGGACTATAGGCTCAAGCCACCATGCTTGGCCACTTTACACTCGTATATTAGCAGGAGATGTTTTCTTGTTAATTTTGCGAACTTTATGTTTCAAGCAGTCCTTAAAAAGTCTGACCCAACAGATGTTAGCTAACATTGTGTCACTATGCATTCTAAACTGATAGCTGTCATTTTTACAGATATTCCTTTTTAAAAAAAAAATTATTTTTCTTTCTTTTTCTTGGTTTCTTTTTTTGCAGTTGTCATTGTCATTTTTAGCTGGCCCAGGCTGGTTCGAACCCCGTGCTTCAGTGTATGTGGCTGCGCCATGACCACGGTGCTACAGGTGCCAAGGCCAGAAATCCTTTCTATAATCAGAAATATCAATTATATTTGTTTTTCTCAAAGGGCTTTTCTTATATGCTTTCTTTTTCTTCCCATATTTTCTTAAACTGGTATTTCCATTGATTATCCTATTATTAGAATAGAGTATGTTTTTCTTTTTTTGAGATAGAGTCTCGCTCTGTTGCCTAGACTAGAGAGCTGTGACATCCTAGCTCGCAGCAACCTCAAACTTCTGAGTTCAAGTGAACCTCCTGCCTCAGCGTCCTGAGTAGCTGGGACTACAGGTGCCCACCATGACACCTGGCTAGTTTTTCTATTTTTAGTAAAGATGGAGTCTTCAGCGTTGCTCAGGCTGGTCTCTACTCCTGAACTCAAGGCATCCTCCACCTCAGCTTCCCATACTGCAGGGATTATGGGCAAAAGCCACTGTACCTGGCCTGGGTAGAATCATTTTGTAAAACTTTTAAAAAACTGTTTACAATGTTAAAAAAAAAATTCTCCAACAGACTATGCAGTCCCTGTGGACCTATGCAAGGTTCACAATCTCCAGCACCTACACGCCCCTTAGCCTTCTGGGGTTTAGGGGCAGTCATCAGTAGTTATTAAAGGAACAGAGCATCCATCTGTACCACCGAACGGTATTCAGCCATAAAAAGGACATTCTGATCATGCTACAACATGGGCGAATCTTGATCCTAAATAAAAGAAGCCAGGGTGGCGCCTGTGGTTCATCGAGTAGGGCACCGGCCCCATATACCGAGGGTGGCAGGTTCAAACCCAGCCTCGGCAGAACTGCAAAACAGAAAAATAGCCAGGCGTTGTGGCAGGCGCCTGTAGTCCCAGCTACTCGGGAGGCTGAGGCAAGAGAATCGCCTAAGCCCAGGAGTTGGAGGTTGCTGTGAGCTGTGTGACGCCACAGCACGCTACCCAGGGTGATAGAATGAGACTCTGTCTCTACAAAAAAAAAAGAAACCAGATACAAAAGGACAAATATTATACAAAGCCACTTATGTGAAAAGCCCAGGATAAGCAAATCTAAGGAGACAGAAAGCAGATTCATGGCTTGGGGGTGCGGGGGGCAGAGGGATTCAGCAGTGATGGAGTGTTCTGGATGGACACAGCAGCCAACACCCTAAAAACCACCAAAATACCCACTTTATAAGGGTCAATTTTATGGTATGTGAATTTTTTTTTTTTTTTGGCAAGTTTTTGGCCAGTGCTGGGTTTGAACCCACCACCTCCGGCATATGGGGCCGGCGCCCTACTCCTTTGAGCCACAGGTGCCACCCTGCCCTGTTTTTCTATTGGATCTTTATTTGCTTTTTCTAAAACCTCAGCAGAGCACAAACTTGTGGAGGAGAGACTGGATGGGGGGTGCTGACTGGGTTGCCCCTCGGTGGGACTTGGGGTGGGGCAGAGGGTGAGGACCTGGAGGGCTTTATTGTTATTTCTTGCCTTTTATTTGACTGTCAAAGACTAGCTTAGCCCCTTTAAAACACTGGCTCTCAATTACTACCAGACGGTACTGTCTTATGGAATCAGTTCCCCCATTCATCTCTGTATGTTGCTGGCCTTCCCAAGGAGCCGAGCTCCTCACCTGGAAAGAAGCCTTCCTTCAAAATCCTTGAACACTAGAAACACAAAAGAAAATGGAACTCTTTGAGCGGTACCTGCACATACCTTTCCTACTCCACATCTCAATGTGATGTTGGTAGAAACCAGAGTGGTTTGGGCTCCGAGGTCCTTTCGTCTTTGGTTCTATGTGTGTGCACATTTAGCTCATATGTCTTGGGAAAATCGAATTTCCAGATCCAAGCTTTCAGAAAGCTGAATTATTCTGAAACAGCAGTTTCTGTACTGGGGGCTGACTTAGTCCCGCTAGGGGACATTTGCCAATGACTGGAAACAGTTTCGGTTTCCACACTGGCCTGCAGGACAGATGGCCGTCAGGACAACAAACCATCGCCCTGAATGCTCATAATCCTGAAGCTGGGAACCTGCTCTGGGGGAAGAGGCGGGGAGGAGAGAAGAGACCTCACAGAGAACCTGACTCTGCTTCCTCCCAGTCCCAGCAGCCCGCTGAGGACAGGCAAGCAGCTCTGATGTCTGTGGAGGGTCTCAACATCCTCTCAGATTTCCTCTCTGTCCTTCCCAGACATCCAGTGGGGGGGGGGGGGGCGGCACCATAAAGTTAATAGCTGTCGCACATCACCCATTAAGGACCAATTTGCTTGTTCATTACACATCGTCAGCTCAGTTAAAACTCCCTGGATGTGAGCGGCGCCTGTGGCTCAAGGAGTAGGGCGCTGGCCCCATATACTGGAGGTGGCAGGTGCAAACCCAACCCTGGCCAAAAACTGTAAAAAATAAAATAGGGCAGTGCCTGTGGCTCAAAGGAGTAGGGCGCTGGCCTCATATGCTGGAGGTGGTGGGTTCAAACCCAGGCCCGATGACTCGGCGCCTGTGGCTCAATGGGCTAAGGCACCAGCCACGTACACCTGAGCTGGCGGGTTCAAATCCAGCCTGGGCTTGCCAAACAACAATGACGGCTGCAACCAAAAATGGCAAGGTGTTGTGGCGGGCGCCTGTAGTCCCAGCTACCTGGGAGGCAGAGGCAGGAGACTCGCTTGAGCCCAGGAATTGGAGGTTGCTGTGAGCTGTGATGCCACAGCACTCTACCCAGGGTGACAGCTTGAGGCTCTGTCTCAAAAAAAAAAAAAAAAACCCAGCCCTGGCCAAAAACCACAAAAAAAACAAAAATAAAATAAGATAAAAAGGAAAAAAAATCAAAGAAAAAAACTTAACATTCACACCCTGAAGTCCACAGTTCACACTGTGGGCACCTCCTTCTCCACACTGGGTCACCTTGTTGTTTGAGAAAGGATTTCCAAGGGAGCTCTGGGGCCCCAGATCCACCTGCCCTGGCAGGCGGGGCGTTACCTTCAGACAGCATGCTCAGGGCCTCGTCAGAAGTCTGCCCGCCCAGTCGCGACTCCTTCCTGCAAGTGGGACTTTCGGGGGGCGCGTGGGAGCCCGCAGGAGCTGGGTGAGCCCCCTCATTAGCCGAGGTTGTCAGCGACTCCCACTGGATCTCCCTCCAGGAGGACTGAAACTGCAGGCTGCAGCCTGTCCAGCCGTGGAAGGCCAGAGACAAGAGGAATCCTTGGGCTGGATTCAGTATTCCCTGTGGGGACAAGAAATACATGGGTGATGTGGCACAGCCAGAGTCAGAGCATGCAGGGGTCAGAGTGATAAGCTCCACAGCCACGCAGACCCTGGACAGTGGTGTCCTCGCGCAGCCCGGGCCCCTCTGCCCTCCTCCTGCTCGCCACCCTGCCAGGCCCAGCCAGAATTTCATCAAGAACAGTTCTGGGAGGTAAAAACGAGTCTGGGAACTGTTCCTCCATTCATGTGTGATAAGTACATGAACCAGGTGAAATTCCAAAGTAGGGGACCAGGGCTAAGGCTGTCCTACTTGGAAGCCCTGGTGAATAAGGTTTTCCCCACCTCCAAGTGACACGAACATTGATCCTGTGTGGCACTGAGTGCATCCCCCCACAGCTCACACATGCTTTTCTTATTATCAATGTCACATAATGAAGACATGGGGGAGCCTACCCGTAAACCCGTGGTGCTTCTGTTCCACTGTCATTTCATGTATTTCCAACGGATATCTTTTCTTACTTTTTTTTTTTTTTTTTTTTGCAGTTTCTGGCCGAGGCTGGGTTTGAACTTGCCACCTCCGACATATGGGGCTGGAGCCCTACTCCTTTGAGCCACAGGCGCCACCCCTTACATATGTTTTTATGTAGTTGCAATTGGCATAACATTTTTCACTTAATTAATACTAGAGATTTCATAATCATCTTTTTTTTTTTTTTTGTAGAGACAGAGTCTTTGTCACCCTCGGTAGAGTACTGTGGCGTCAAACAGCTCACAGCAACCTCCTACTTCTGGGCTTAGGCAATTCTCTTGCCTCAGCTTTCCGAGTAGCTGAGACTACAGGTGCTCACTACAATGCCCAGCTATTTTTTTGTTTTGCAGTTCAGCCAAGTCTGGGTTTGAACCCGCCACCTTTGGTATATGGAACTGGCGCCCTACTTGCTGAGCCACAGGCGCTGAGCCATAATCATCATTTTTAACAATTCCATCAAGATGAAGAACCATATTTACTTAACCATTCCCTTTTTTTGTAGAGACAGAGTCTGACTTTGTCACTCTCGGTAGAGTGCGGTGGTGTCACACAGCTCACAGCAACCTCCAACTCTTAGGCTTAGGCTATTCTCTTGCCTCAGCCTCCCGAGTAGCTGGGACTACAGGCGCTCACCACAACACCTGGCTATTTTTTTGTTGTAGTTTGGCTGAGGCTGGGTTTGAAACTGCTACCCTCGGTACATGGGGCCTGCACCTTACTGACTGAGCCACAGGTGCCTTTTTATTTCTTTTTTTGAAATTTGGGTTTCCCGATATACTTTACCATTACAGGTGACACCACCAAGAATATCTTAATCTCTGCATGCTCAGAAATATTCCTTCAAGATAAATGCCCTGCTATTGTGGGACTACTGACTGAAAGGTTTGCTGTGCTGCATCAAATTGCTTTAGCAGAGTCACACGATTTAGGAACAATTTCGACAGTGAGTGAGTCTAGCTAGCTGGTACTCCATGGCCAGACACAGGCAGACCAGAAATCTATTCAACTCATTCCAAATATTGAAATAATATGTTGTATTTCTGAGTCATTCTTTTTTGTGTTTTTTAAAAGCAAAAACCTGAAATCTAGATTGACCTACCATAATAAACCATGTGGTCCTGGCTGCATTTCTAATGCTCTTCAAAGAGCCTCCATTGATATCCGTTTGCATTTCAAGATAGAATAAAAGGCTTTCATTGATGATATTGGACAACCAACTGTTAGGAAGAAAATGGCCACAGGTAAAGAGAACATGCAATAAAATTCATTTTTAAATGCTGGGGTTAGGGAACATTTTCTACCAACACCTGAAAGTGCTAACTCTACTCAGTGGGGAGACGACCACATCAGCAGTGAAAAAACAATAGAATTTATTTAGAATGAATATATATATATATATATATATATATTTTTTTTTTTTTTTTTTTTTTTGAGACAGAATGTCACTATGTTGCCCTGGGTAGACTGCCATGGCATCACAGCTCACAGCAACCTCCAACTGTTAGGCTCAAGTGATTCTCTTGCCTCAGCCTCCCAAGTAGCTGGGACTACGGGCGCCCGCCACAATGCCCGGCTTTACTTTAGTCATTTCTTGTTTAGCAGGCCTGGGCTGGGTTTGAACCCACCAGCCCTTATGTGGCCGGTGCCCTAACCATTGTGCATGGGCACTGAGCCCATACTAAGAATTTAATTTAAAAAAATATAAGTCTTTCTCTCACTCTAAAGCAGAGACCAGCAAATACTTCCAGTGGTAACACTCAACAACACTTCAGGGTGTAAGGTTCTGACACTATACTGTGTAACCCAGAATTCATTTTTTGTTTGTTAGAGGTAAACTAACATTTTGATGGAGACCAAAATCAACCTTGACATTTTATGTTGGAATTTTTTAAATGTTATTCTAGGTGGGTTAGTGAAATTTGAAATGGTGAGCTGGCTGTATTTTTTTTTTTTTTTTTT